>JAOCPT020415564.1:0-13204 GCA_026546935.2 Palythoa grandiflora | reverse complement strand
CACTGATTGGCTGAAAAGTGATATTTACACACGTAAAATTATCGTATTTTTACGTGTGTTTAGATACGACATTTCTCCGGCAGTGGTAGAAAACTTATGAGACACTCTTTAAAAAAATAATCAAATACATTTGATAGTTTTATTTGGTAGAACGTTTCGTTAACGTTTTATATTCAGTCACATCGACGTTCACTTGAGTCGTTTTTGTAAGTAGCATTTACACACTATGCGTTGGTTATCTTTTATGTTTTTATTGAACTTTGTGAAACAATTTCACTCAACTAATTTTTGTAGTCCAGGTAACATTTTCCAAAACTATACATGGTTTAGAAATTAGTGGTTTACATATATTTAGTGTTGTTAGTGAGCGGAACATTGTTAAACTAGTGTGTCAGTTTGGAAATTAGTTTTTTTTTTGTTATTACAGGAAAACATAAAAACCTTTTGAAAACTTCGAATGTGGTAGTAAGTTTGATTGTAATGAGGTTGGAACATTTATTTCAAAACAAATGTTAAAGCAAATTTACTCAAAATCCTAACAGTCAACAAACTTTAGCAAGAAACACACAACGGGTATATTGTTTGAGCAACAAAGACTTCCAAATTATATAAATCACGAAATGAGAGCTGTGTTTTTTTTCCTCTACGTTTGTTTAGACAAGGATCGTCTTTTTCGCTAATGGAGTTTTCTGCATAGTTCCAAATTCTTCATATTTGCACTGTTCTGTGAAATAAGTATCCGAAAGCACTTGTCAAATTTCTTCATAAACAGTTACGAGATTTGGGCTCTGCGTCCGATTCCAAGTTTTCAAAGGTTTTCCACTGAGGCTTTCATGTGTAAAATCAAACATTTTTGACCGCTGCAACCTCAATCATTTGAGCACGGACTTTGTTGTTTCGATTACAGCAACAGTAAAAATGTAGGAAGCACTTGCGAGTGGTTTCTGGTGGTTGTATAACCGTGTAAGCGATTAAGCAAGCCAGTCCAAGCTCCACAAATCTAAATGATGTCTGAAAAGCCAACCACGGCCAAGGCTGGGGGTTTATTTCCTTGCTGTAAATTCCATACACACCAAACAGTGAGTAAGTCTGTAGGATGGTACAAGCCAAAGCAAGAATACTCGTGGCAATGGTAACTCTACCAACCTTGGTAGACCAAAGCTTACCTTCAGAGCGAGCGCTGAACTTTTGGCCAGAGGTGGTTTTAAATTCCTTTTGAATTTTTCGATTATGAAGAATGACCTTAGTACCGCTGTACATAAACGCCGCGGCGTTCAGTACTCCCCATACAATGAAGAAAGACTGACAAACAATCAAGAGTTCAGTTCGGTTTGCATGGATCGCAACAGTTGTATCCGATACAATCACTACACTAAAGTGCAAAACAATTACACTTGTAATGAAGCGAACACTTCGTAACTTTTCAGAGCCCAGCTGTAGTTTAACTGCTTCTAGGAACGCAATGTGAAGCAAACAAAAAGCAGATGTCAGACAAGGAAAAGCTATGCCAAACAAAGGACGAACGAGCCAGAGTGGACACTCAACGATATTTTCCCCAGACTCATAAGGATCGAAGAACAAATACAATGCCCTGGTGATCCCTAGCAGGATTAAAAGACTGTTGACAGAGTTGAAGAGCACCTTACGTGCAAGGGATACCTTTCGCCGATATCTCGTTATGTTAATTGCAGAAATCCAAGCCAAGAAGGCGTAAGAAGTGCCAAAGCCGATCCAGTGAAGCTTCCAGGCAAATCCCCACGTTTGTCTGGCAACTGGCCAATCAGGGCCGGGTTCAGGAACAGCGACCGTTGTAATAGCGAAACTTGACAAAGAAGTTGGAGATGATTGAAGGCTCTGTTGACTCATGGTTTGCGGGATTGAGGCGAACCTAAAAAAGAAAAGTGTTTGAAAATGTTATCACCATGCATGAAAAACTATAGGTAGATGCAGCAACCTCGGACCAACGTCCGGCTCAGTCGAATGCAGATATCTTAACTCTTTAAACTTACAACTTGTGCACACGCACACCCAGATTCACACATGCAATTTTTGTGTATACTTTCCACGTTTTGAAAAGTCTAAACACATTTTAATGAAGAGAAAAGGAGATGGAAAACAATTGGATAATTTTGTATTAACCCGTTTGGTTTTGCATCAAAAAAATTATTCGTTCATTTTATAATGCATTTGAGTAAGAACTGGCAATATATTACGCCGTGTATGTAATGCACTGCAATGCAATGTCATGCTATGGCATGCAGTGTAATACTAAGTATAAAAAAGCAAAACTTTAATAGCGATAAGCTTAAAGTGAAAAGATCAAGTAGAGAAAATATAGCATAACATTTATTTACAGAATAAATACGCTAATCCTTGTCTCTGGATTCTTACAATCGAAAATCCAATTTTAATATAGACTGAAACAGAGCAAATAAAAGTTGTCTTAAGGTTGACTGCATAAACACCTTGAGCGGTGTTTCTAGTTTCATACGATATATCTCGCTCGATATTTATCACATGCAGACCCTTAAACCTATATATCACTGGAAAACTTATAAAATTCTCTAGATGAATATTTAATGTATATTGATACCTTTGTTATCGTTAGGACGAACTGAAGCTCTACTTTCGATTTATTTTTTTTCCCTTTTTGAAGTAAACAGTCGCTGAAATGTTTTAAACTTCCACTAATGTTTGTCACCTTTTTAACTTCGTCAAAGTGTGCGGCCGTTTGTGAAAGCCGATCACTTTTTATGTTTGTTTCTGGAAGTTTACAAATATTTTTAGCCGAGAGGCGCAGAAATAGATTGATAAAAAATCAACCAGGACTTTTTTTCAAATTCGCCGACACGGTTTTGTTCCAAATTTCGCCTGGCAAAATAACAAAAATTGAGCGAGCATTGATATTTTTTTTAGTTGGAACCGAGAAAACAGCGTTTGAACAATGAACCGTGCAAACTTCCCGAATTTGTTCTGCATTTACTCACGAACAAAATTAGCTATTGGAAAAAAACACAAATTTTATTCAAAAGATCTTTTTTCAATAAAACAACATAATTTGTTTTTTTAGTAACTGATAGGATCGTTCATATCTTTCGCAGCAGCAGCTGGCTGAGTTATCAGAACTTTTCGTTGAGTTTCTTAAAGTTGGAGCTAGAGATACCAGAAAAAATCTTAAATTATATTCACGATTTTGGACAGCCAAATTGATCATTCCAAAATCGTGAACACAGGGTCTTGACTTTCCTACTCTAAAATCATAAATTCAGGATTTGGAGAGCTGTTCAAAATCGTATTGTTCCCGGATTTTGGCATGATAACTTTAACTTTATATTCTTTAGTCCCTTAACTCTATAAAAACAGCTCTATAAATAGATCTTTTAATCACTAAAAATTATTTTTACGTTTATCAATAAAACATCATATAGTTGAAATCATTATGTTCCACTCGATATACGCGTGGACTTACTAACACAAGCAGCAACACCGATAGTCGATACTGAGTATGTACCATCGAGTTTCGTGTATGGGCAAAGACCTTTGGATTTAATGTTGTGTGTTCGATATTTTAATGACACCGGAAGATTTAGATTGAGAATCTTGTTCACTCAAACAAACAATTTTACAACGATTTCTTGGCCCTCGGTTCGTTTTTTTAAACGACTGCACCGTAATCTTCAATTTTGTTTTCTATACTGAAAAAAATCACTTAGTGGGTTTAACAAAATTAAGTAATCGAATGATAAAACAATTATTGGACTTGGTAATAGCAAAATATCGTTATTTTTCAGTGTCTCGACCTCTGGCTTCGGCAAATCAATGAATCTGTTCGCCACCGTCACGATATTTCGCGATTACCAAGTACAATAATTGTTTATTACTACAGCACCAACAAGGTTGCACTGATATACAAGCTATAGAAACTGACATAAATTGTTGGGCCTTTTCACTGCTATTGTAGCCTTCGAGCGTCTTTAGCAAGATAAATTTTTAAATGTGTGTGTTAAGAATGCCACTATGAAAAGTTACTTTTAAAAACATGCTACATAATAAACCGTGATACTGGAATTGACAATTTCTCAAAAAATAAAAAATATATATTTCAAGGGTACATCAGTTTTTTTTATCATTCTTAGTATCTTCAAAAAAATACCTTGAAAGCCATGTTATAGGTTTTTTTAGCTGAACATGGATGAAACGTTTAAGATTTTTAGTTGACCACTGATTCACTAACTCTTCCTGTTTGAGGATCTGGTATGGCTATAACGACAAACTTTATTTGGGCCGGTAGGAGCCATTAGAAACCACAAAACCGCACACAAAAAATATACGCCAAATTGCAAAATGCAACAGTTTTGACATCAAAGCCGAAAACCGCATAACGAACACCGTAATAACATCCATAATCCTTTTAAAAAAGCAGCCTATTATTGAACGTCATAATGTATGATTTTGCTTCAAAGAAATGTTCCTATTTGCCCCATAAAGTGTTGATACAGGAATCCCATTGGAAAAACCGAAACTACGTAAGATACTAACCTTTATAATTTTTTCTAAAAAACGAAAACCAAATGCTAAAAAAACTAAAACCTGCAAACGGCAAGAGACACCAAAAACGAAAATCCGCAGATTTTTGTCGCGAAAACGAAAAAAGAAACATCTAAAAAACCTAATCCGCAAAACTAAAACTCCTTTATAGCACAGAGAGTCGTATTTCGCCTGACGAACTCGATCATGCATGAGGCAAAGTTGGTATAAAATTAATAAAATTACTTACAAAGTATCCCTTCTACCAGCAACTGATATAGAGTATATACTGCCCAGAAATTTTGGCTTCCTCTCTCTTTTCCCTCTTTTTATATATTCATCATTTTTACATTTGAAATTAAAATTTGTAGGTTAGATCACCTGCCATTGACGCGATACTTCCTGAGATTAATCCCAAGATATTCACTCCACCAGTTTTTCTCTGATTTAAAACCCGCATTTGGACACTATATAGGTTGAATATTCAATTTAAAATCTAATAACGTTAAAAATAGAACTTTTGCAATCAGGCATCTAATTAAAATTTTAAGATTTAAGTCTATAAGTACCCTGTACTGGAGATAATAAAGAGTTTCTCCAACGCGTCCAACCCATCAGTCCTGAACAAAAGAACAGAATTAATTTCAAAATGCCGCCATGAGAATCGCTTTTATCTGTCTAACTTTAATAGGAGAATAACCTAATTACCACATCCCATGCAGCCCCAGTACTTATAGACTTAAATCTTAGAATTTTAATTAGATGCCTGATGATCGCAAAGCCGCCTGAAACGTTAGAGTTGCAAAAGTTTTATTTTTAACGTTTTTAGATTTTTTTAAAATTGAATTGTACCTCGCTCTGTCTTTTTAAAAGATATTGAGCACTTTTAGTTTGTTTTAGACTACCACATTGTATGTTGAATATTCATATAGCAGTCTGACAGGTGCGCGTTATAATATTTTGAAAGGTTTCTATAACTTCTTAATAGCCTTTACACCACCTGGTTTAGTTTTAATAATCCACTCTTCTCATATATAGCAAAATGAAAACTGAATTCTCTTTTTTTATGCAAAAATTCCAATATCACATTCCGGCCAATAATTTGGAGAATAATTTGCGACAGTCATAAACTTCTAGTTTTTCATTTTTGTAACTAAATAATCGTACGTTTTTAGCCTGCCTCGACTAGAATTATAGCTACTTGCAGGCTAAACAGTTCTGTAAATTGTATTGATATTATAACGAATTATTATTCTAGTTTTTTGCTGCTGTTCTTATTTTAGTCAATTGCGAACTACTATACGGGCATTGAAATATACGCTTTCGACTGATGCAGCGTTTTTTAAATTTTCTTTCTCTCTCATGTGTAATTGTGCTGGCTATTAATTAAATGTTAACATGCTTTTTCGAGCAGTAAATTTTGCTGAGGCTCATTCTGTTCTTAACTTTTTGGCGACTTCAGGATTAGAGTCAATATTAATTTGGTGAACAGTCCAGGAACGCTGTTTCATGCGTTGGCGAGTAGGTACAAACAAGAACGCAATGCCAATAGCACCAACTCGGTGAGGCTGATAAAATAAATTAACGTGGCCGTGAACTTAAAGAAAGCTAACGTTCTTTAATAGCGTCACTGGCCTTACTGTCTAAGCCAGATGCTATGACGAGGCCTTAATTAATTTTACGGCGATGATAATTTATTTTATCAGCCTCGAATTAATACCACTATTTGTTAAGACCTTTTTTGTGAGAAGGTTAAAAAAGCGAAAAAAGATAAGTCTGGGATTTTTTACGCTACTCATGCGAATGAAGTAATATCTTCAGCTGTCATTTAATTGAATATTTCTCAAGATATCCCTTTAACATTATCCGCCGGATTAAAGCCAGTAGGCTGCCGCTTGATTGTAAAACTAAAATTTCAAAAAATGTTTTACAAACTTACAGCGCTAGCACTACAATTTGATAATTTTCCTACACTGAGACTAACTAACAAAAAATGAACACTTTTCAAAAACAAGATGCTACCTGAATTAAACGGTAAGGTGTTCAGACAAAAGCCACTCCGACGAGCGACTATGGTCCGAAACGTCAGTTTCTTTTATAATTCACGGTGTTAACTTAAACTTGAAAATAATCATCAAACTAAGCCTTAATGAGTTCAAATTAATTAAGGTTACTGAACAGGTTGAAATATGAAAATAACCTGAAAATCGAAAAAGAAATTCATGTTGTTTTTATTGAAAAAGATCTTTTAAATAAAAAAAATCAATAGCTATATATAATTTCGCTCGCGAGTTATTGCAAAATAATTTTTTTTACCGACAGTCGGGGAAACTACACGGTTCATTTTTCAAACGCTGCTCTTGCAAAAATGAGGGTCGTAAAAAATATTAATGCTCCCACTGATCAGTTTTGTTTATTTGCCACAAAATTTGGCACAACCATAGAAAAATACTTAAAGAACAAAACCGTATGGGCGAATTTCAAAAGAAATTCTGTTTGTATTTTTTATTAATCAAGTTCTGCGCCTCTCGGCTACAAATATTTGCAATTATATATTTAGAAACAAATTTCTAAAACGATTGGCTTTCACAAACAAAAATCGCCGACACGATTTTGATCGGCACACTTTGACAAAGTTAAAAAGGTGATAAACACTAGGGGAAGTTAAAATCTTTGCTACTACTGTTCAGACTTAATAAAGGCAAATGAATAGAATCGAAAGTAGAGCGCCAGTTCGTCCTTACGATAACAAAGGTATCAATATAATCCAAATATTCATTTAGAGAATTTTATAAGCTTTCCAGTAATATATAGGTTTATGGGTCTATGAAAAATATTAAGCGAGATATCGTATGAAAATTACAAAAACCGCCCAAGGTGTTCTTTAACTAGTTAAGGTATAATGTACGTATACGAAAATCGATATCACTAGCTGTTTTTCGAAACATTTTTGGCCAATTAAGTTATCGGGAATGTTAAGAAACATAAATTCTCAAAAAAATAAACCAACCTAAAAAAATTGCACTTCAGAATTTCATACTTTTAAAAATTTCGTGTTTTATATTTCCATTGTCTTTGTTTGTCAGAGCAATTGTAGAAAAATATACGGTTGAAGATTTGTTAGAACAAAAGGAGATATTAATTTTTTAAAGCAAACACAAAAGCCACTGCAGGATGTAAAAAAAGATTATTAAAACTACTTAATTTAACTGTCGACATCGGCTTTCTCGCACGAAACAAACAGAATGCTAAAAAGAGAAAATATAGACTATAGTGTAACTTTGTTCGTGATTATTCTTTTCTTTTAGTTTAGTTTAGTTCAGCTATGAAATAAAACGAAGACATCGCTTTACCCTCGAAAAATATATGCACTATTAAAAAGCGCCGATCTTAATTCTAAACTTTTCGAAGCTGATTCATGTTTTACCCATTTTAATTAAAGTATTTTACATTTTAGTCTTGAGATACGATAGCAAGATACACTAGCAAGCTAGCTGTGATATATTTTCCTCAACAAACAAAAATTTGAAATTTAAATTGAATTGAAATTTGAGTTACATTAATCATTTTGCGTGAAAACAGTTGCGTGCTGAATATAATATCAAATGTCTGTTTTTAGTTAAAGCTAGCGGTGATGTTTTTTCCTGAACAAATAAATATTTGTTCTCTTACGTCTAATCTTTAAAAAACATCTCTTCTTGAATATGACCTTTAGGAGTAATCATTGCTGGATAGCTGATAGCAATTCCTATAATCCGCCGCAGGGGGAACTATTGAAATCTGAGGTAAATTTAAAATCAACTTGCGCAGAAACAATTGCCTGCTGAATTCTTATATTATTAAATGTTTTTTTTTTAGTTAAAGCTAGCTGTAATAATTTTTCCTCAACAAATAAATATTTGTTCTCTTACGGCTACTAATTGAAAACAACAACTTGCCTTGAGTTGACTATAATTATAAACCTTTTGAGTAATCATTGATAGCAGACAGCAATTCTTCGATTCCGTCGCTGGAGGGAATTGAGCTTTGAGGTGAAATTAATCATGCGCATGGAAACGATTGCATCCTGTATATGCTTATATATTATTAAATGTCTTTTTTTAAATTAAAGCCGTTATTAATGAAAAGGATAATTAAAAGCTTCGAAGAACTGACTTTTTTGAATAGCAAGCATCATTTATGAAAGGCTCCTGTCTGTATGGAACTGGAAGCAAAACAAGCCCCTCAACTTTTTAAAAAAAATTAAAGGATATTTTTAACGGATTCAAATGTTTCCTTTATAAAATTTAACTATGATCATGAAGTTTATACGCTTAAATTCAATAACACCAGGGCTAGCATAATATAATGATATGTAACAGATTTAAAATGAATCATGTAAACCACGGGAGATTTTTGATGGCGTGCTAGCAAAGAAATTTGAAATTGATTATCGTTAGCACGCATGCGCAGAACAACAACCTGCGGGCGCATGAAAAGAGATGGTCGCTACTGAAAAAAAGAAAAAAACACTTCTGGTACCCCCTAGCTCGTCGCTTCTCCTGCAACTTTGCTAAAAGTCTCTATTTATTTTTACACTGTTTATGTGTTTATAATGAAGGGAGAAGCGGTTGTGGAATACTGTCACTAGTCAACTAAAGGGTAAATGAATACGTTTTATTATTTAGCTAATACCCTTACTGACAAGAAAGAAATATAATATGACTTGAAAAAACAAAATTTAAAAATATTCCTCTATAGTCCTAAGGGCGTTGTTGTACTGAGAATCGACAGCCGAGATAAAAAGCAACCAAATTTTTAAAAACATGACTCCGGAAGACACCAACGCGAATGGCGAAATAGTATCTATATACCCGTCATAATACTCAAGCCATTGGCCGAATAACATCATAAAACTGCTACGTTGCGAGCCTGAGGATCCCTGATGGTGTAATGGTTAGCACAATTGATTAGAATACAGGGGTTGGTTCTTTCCAGACGTGGGTTCTTTTTCATAAAAACCGATTATTCCGACAAGTGTTGGATAAGAAAAGAAAAGAAGAAATGATATGTATCACTCTTTCTTTACCTCAAACCCCCTTTATTAGATACCAATGAGCTAGCCCCAGTCTGCAATTTTGTGCTAGAGCGCCACCAATTTGGGGTCAAGTCTCTAACACCATGCATCTCTTTGATGCGGGGAGACGAAACGATTGAAGTTAAGACATACTTTCAAATACCTGATAGCCTACAAATGCTTGTACTTATTCAATATATACAATCAGAGAAATCCTTTTTCATGTATTAGTTCTCTCTCAAATCAAAATTCATAATAAAAACGGAAATTTTTTGCATTTCAAAAATACTTTTAAACAACAATTTTTGTTGCGTGTGTTTTCAACTTTCTATATAAATTGTTGATCACAGCTCAACCACAAACACATCACACGTCACAGTGTGTTTTACGTAACTACCTAGTGAAAGTAGATTTGAAAATATTTTCAAGGAAATTTAAAAATAACCCGATAACTTCTCGAACCTAAGACGTCATAGTTGATAATTGTCAAGTTGAACAGACAAAATTGTGATAAATAATATGGAGCCTGAGCGTTGTGTGACGCTAATTAAAGTAGTTCGGTCAAGTTGAAAATGCAATTCACAACCTACTGAGTGTATAATGTTTTGACACGTCATATAAAGATAAGTAACCTATTTTTGTGTCCATTAAACTTAGCTAGCAGTTAATATGGAGTAAAGTCATCATTATGATCCACTCATGTGGGTAATTAACTTTATAATGAGGGGTTAATTAGGAGCAAGCCTTCTTCCTGTACCTCTGGGTTTGTAAACACACAAGTCAGCCTTATGGCTACAAACCTAATCTTTTTTATGATAATTTAAAAAGTTCATTTGAGCATCGTGCTTTTTACAGAAACAGGATCAAAGATTTTAGCCTGAAATGATTTTAGGTGATTCTTTTAACGTCAGCCTAAGTATTCCTAGTGAAAAATGATTCGTATACACAGTTACAATAGTACTGATATGAATTATAAAGAAACAGGAAAGCGGCCGGTGGAAAACAAAAGTAGATAGTCAGAGGAATTTGTTATTTGCATGAAACAAACTGCAACAATAAAGATACTGCAGACAACTGCTACAGATCCCCGAGGGGGGGGGGGGTACTTAGGGGTAGAAAGGATAGGGATGCTCGTCGGGAAATGTGAAAAAATACCCTACAAAATACCAAAGCGTAGAAATTTTCGACCCTAAAAATACCTTATAGCTTATTGTTTAGTTTTGTTATGGATGATTTTAATAAGAGCAGAAGGAGACCGAAAAGATAAGACTCAGTCGTTTTGTTTTTGCACCCCTAAAAATACTGTTTCAATAAAATATCTTTGATTTTTCTCAGAAAACCCCTAAAAAATACCAAATTTCCAATTTTGACCCCTAAAAAATACGACGAACATCCCTATCATACCAATATAGGGAGTAACCCCCCCGGGGTAAAACTACATTGGCATTTAGGAATATTTAACTTCATGTTGAGGGTAAGGCTGCACAAATGAATCCGTTGTCATAGGAAGGTACCTTAGAATTCAAAACTTGTTTATTTGGGTTGTGGTCCTTGAAAATCATGGAATAGGAAAAAAAAAATCTTAACTGCTAAAAATAACAAAAATATGCTGTTTGATAAAATATTTTTTATGTGACAACATTTTAAAACAAATACTGTGATTCTGAGAGACTCGATTTTTGTCCAGAAACAAATCCTCAAAAGCTTGTTAATATAGTATATATGTGTATTGTTGAACTGATTTTTGAAAAAAATGTGTCAAGCATTCAAGGTTTATTTGATAGAGAAGGTCCTGGATTTGTTTGAAAAGGTCCTGGAAAGTCTTGGAAAAGTCCTTGAATTTCACGATCTAGTAAATAGTGGCAACTCTGTCGGGATTTTTTTGCTATGAGAATAATTTGAAAGCTGGAATTTTTTGGTATAAAATGTGAACTTCTCGTGGATCTTACCCCCATCTGAAAAATATAGGAATGGGGCCCCTGTAATTTTACCCTTTTGCTTCTTTTTGGCTGGATAAAGTTATACTCAAATACTATATTCAAATTTTCCCTGCCTGTTGTAGATTCTGGACTTCTGACTTCTTATTATATTATTTTAAGAATAAAAAATACATTAATTAGTCAGTTATGTGTAATTTGTTTAAATTAAGGAATGTACAGAAATAAATGAAATAAAATACAAACAGTACCGAAATAAAGTTTATAACTTCAAAAGGAAATAGTAACTAATGTGCAAACTCAGGTGTGAAATAGAATCATCAATTGATGTTTTTGTAGTAGATTTGCAACAAGAAGCCATTGACCAAAATCTAGAAAAAACTAGCAATTCAATCAGGTTTATTGTACCACACTTGATTTTGTTATGAAAACAAGTTTTTTAATGAGCATTGAAGAAAAAATTATCAACATATTTTTCTCACATAAGTTTTCAACTTTCTTGGGGACACAAATGCAAAAAGATCACAAAGTCTGCAAACTTTACATTTCATATTTGTGGCTACTGCATCAATAGACGGTAGCCACTATGTCGTTGTCCAGGTAAGTGAGTCCATGACATGCACCACAACAGGAAGTCTAGGCAAGTCACCAAATAACACAGGAAGCCTGCAAAACTTTGAAACATTGTTCGGAATCAATCAACTGTCATCTGATATACTCTCTAGTTTTCCAAAAAAGTAGGAGTGATGTAAGTATAAAAAAACATTCTAAACTAAATTTACAAGGCTTTCTTAACTATAAATTTCTTCACATTTCGTGTCTACTCGCAGTAGCCACAGGTGCTTACAAAGCACCTTTTACCAACTATAAGTTGTGGATATTGGGCACTTTTATCACTTGATCACTTAAAAATGGCAATATAAATGGGAGCAGTTTCTTTAAAATGTTTTAGAAATTTTCACTCTTCAATACATTTTCATAATATGGGAGATTTTAACCGTGAATGGGATCCTTTTGTTTATGTTTCTTATCACTCGTGCACGGGAGACACTGGACACGAGTTTATGTGTGGGCGGCCATATTGTTTGCATTTCGATTCTGTGCAAGTCTTGGGAGGAATCTGTTTCCATCTTTACGCGAAAACAATTTTTTAGAATTTCTTTTTTTCTCTAACATTTTTGATAGCCTTAAGTCTTTTGTTAGGTAGATTTTGTACTTTTTTGATATTTAAGATGGTGGATACGGAGGAAAATATCAAAGACAATTTGTTAGATGCTGCTCTCGATACTTCCAAAGACGATGATCCAGTGTTAGGTGATGTTACCGGGGATTCAGCAAACGATGACACAGTCGACGATCCGGTAAATGCTTGTCAGTAGCGTTATAATTTGTTTTCATTCGTTTTTCTTACGGTTTTCATTTTGTTGTGTAATGTTTGTGAAACTTATTATGGCTTTTGCGGTAGCTTGTAATATTTTTCCAACTGCTTTCTCGTGTTGGAAGCTTGTTTCGTTTTCGTTTAATTGTAGTTTTAAGAAAAAAGTCATCGGTAAAGTTTAGAACTTTTTTATAAGATTTTTAAATAAGTTGAACTATTTTAATTATCTGCAATGAGCTGCATAGAATATGAAAATTAAAACATGCCACATTCCATGATAGTCAAAGACTCACTTCCTTCAAACAT
>JAOCPT020415563.1:0-21262 GCA_026546935.2 Palythoa grandiflora | reverse complement strand
CGTTTCTTGAAGGAGCAATACTCATATTGCATCAGGCAATTTTATCACAAGATGGCGAGTAAATTTTCAAGCAGGCGGCCGGATTTTTTCAATACAGTCCTTCAATGGAGATTGGGAACGAATTTGTTTTTTATATTTGGACTAAACGAAGTACAACGTTGTTCTAGATGGTTAGAGCCTGGATACGAACATGAACGAACGAAGGAAGTTTGTGTTGGCTTCAAGTATTTTGTGGAGTTTCATTTGGATATTGTTGTTGTTTTCTAAATGCAAATTTGAATGTAGGTAGTACATTTTACTACCTCGATTTCCGAGTCAAACTCAAAAGTAATCAAGCCCGGCATTCAAGTACAATTGAAAGGGACAAGTGAAAATCTGTACGGCAAATGACTAAGACTCTAAGTATGCATTTGTATTGTTTTGTAATATCTGCTATCTGTTGTTATTCCTAAAATATTTGTTGGGACACTAAATATATAATTGGCAAGAACTCAGTGAAACTCTGGTTGGCAAAAATCTAATTTTGTATTTGTGCTTTGTAATATCTGAGCACTATATTTTGGGATATTGAAATATATAATTGACAAGAACTCAGTAAAACTCTATGTGGCAAAAGTGTCATATTTTATTTCTTCTAGTTTTGAAATATCTGTTATTGTTATTTATGGTATGCACAACTCTGTTACGCAGAAGTCTAATTTTGTATACCTCTGTTTTTAAGTATCAACTATTGTTGTTTTTATGCAGTGAAAATTAAAGTTTGATTGGGTGCAAAAATCTCGTACTTTATTCTTCTAGTTTTTAAATATCTGTTATTCTTGACTTGCCAGTGATGTCAGCAAACCGGAAGTCGGCCATGTTGGTGGATATACAAAGTTACGCGCGAAAAACTCTTTGTTTTGCTTTTATACAACGCTCTTCTAACGATGCCATATCTTTGTGCTGTGTATGGTTGTGGTCATAATAGTACTCATGAAAGTGGTGTATACAAATTTTTTCGATTTTAGTCAGTAATTCAAAATCAAGGAGAACAAACTCTAAAACTTACCATGGAAAGATGGCGAGCATGGCTCAACAACATCAACAGAGGCGATCTCACAGAGCGTAAGTGCGAATCAACTCGTGTTTGTAGTAATCATTTATCTCAGGTAAGGTTAAACATTATTCTGTGTTATATTGAAGGAATCTATTTCGTGCAGCTATAATTTTGGAGTTACTTCAAGCGTGTTTAACAATTTCCCGCATATATATTGCTAATTCTTCTAGGAGCGCCGGCTAAGTTGTACAACCGAAATAATCCTGACTGGGCACTGAAAATTGTACAATACTGAGAAAACTTTTACCTGGCAACATTGTACTAGCCGACAGAGGTTTTGACATTGCGGACAGTGTAGCAATGTACCAAGCAAAGCTGTATATTCCTGCATTCACCAAGGGTAAAAAGCAGTTGAGTGCTAAAGAGGTTGAGGACACCCGTAAAATTGCGAATGTACGAATACATGTTGAACGTGTCATTGGATTAGTACGTAGAAAATATGTTATGCTACAAAGTATATTATCAGTGCATTTACTTACAAAAAAGGCTGGTGAATCTATGGCACCTATTGATAAAATAGTTGAGGTGTGTTGTGCACTTAATAACTTGTCAGATTCAATTGTACCATTTGAATAAGGAACTGGTCATAATTTAGGAGGTGGAGAGGTGTAATTCAAAATTTTAAGGAATGATATTTTGCAACCCTGCCTTGCTTACTTGCCTTGCTGTACTGCAAATGATTGTCAAATTGTTGTTATTTGGTTTATGTTAGTTGTTAAATACACTTTTTATTGAAAAACACTGCTCTTAAATATAAATATTTGAACACACTTTTCATTTTAAATTTAATAATCAATTTTGTTTAATATTTTAAGCATAGCTTATCATGTAATGCAACTCAAACAAAGTCTAAGCATGTATAAAAAAATAATTATAACCCAAAATAGGTGACTCCCCTCTCTAGAACTGTCTAATATTTCATTAACTCCCCTTTTTCTATCTAAAAAAAATATATGACCCCCCCCCACCCCTAATAAATTATGACCAGGGTTGATTTATTTCATAATAAATTACTACCTGAACTATAGACTTAAGTAGTAGCAGCTGATTATAAGATAAAGAAACAGTATAGGGCACGTGGCGGAGATTCAATTCTTCAAGAGCACCTCACTTCTTGTGCAGGAAATGCTCGCTATACCAGCAAGACTATTCAGAAAGAACTTATTACCATCAGTGGCGATTTAATTAGAGAATCCATTCTGGATGAAATAAAGGAAGCGCGATTCTTTGCTGTAATAGCTGACGAGGCCACAGACTCGTACAATTCTGAGTGGCTCGCTATAAGTGTTAGGTTTGTTGATAGCAGCAGCAAGCCACAGGAATGCTTTCTTGGGTTTAGTGAATGTAGTTCCGGTGTTTCTGGTGAAGCCATTGCCGGAAACATTTTGACAAATCTGTGCAATTGGCGACTGGATCCGAATGACCAGCATGGACAAGCCTATGATGGTGCCGGTGCAATGGCAGGTGCAACAAAGGGGGCTGCAGCATGCATCCTACAGCAGTATCCCAGGCTCTGTTTACACACTGTGCAGCCCACAAGTTGAACTTGTGTGTAGTCAAGTGCTGCTCCATTCTCGAAGTGAGCAACGCAATGGAGTTTGCAGATAGTATTGTCCGTTTTTTAGATAATTCGCCCAAACGACAGAGTTTCCTAGATGGCTTCATTCCTGAGGGCGCGAGCAGTAGGAAACTCAAGGAAATGTGTCGTACCAGATGGGTAGAGCGACACCATGTCTGTGAAGTGTTTGTGCTTCTTTACAAGCCGTTGGCTCATTGCCAACAAGCTTTAAGTACTGCACCTGCAAAAGAGTGAAACAGGGAAACTCGCCAAGAGGCCTGTCTCATGCTGGCCCTAACGTTGATTCGTGAAGTATCACTGATGACCAAGGCCCTGAGTGTCAAGCTTCAAGGCACTTGAACATGGACATAATGCATGCCCATGAGGAGGTCGACCTTGTCAAGCAGCAAGTGAAGAGAAAACGCAATGAGGTTAATGGCTTCCATCAGCGCATTTACGATGCTGCTGTTGCTTTACCAAGGGAGGTTGGGCTATCAGGGGAAACTTACAGGGTTGTTGGACGACACTGCATAGAACCAATCCTGAAGTCAATTCTCCACGTGAGTTCTATCGCCGCTCAACTACAGTACCACTTCTGGACCATCTACACACCCAACTTGAGGAGCGTTTCAGCAGTGGGTCTCAGAACGCCACCCATCTTCGTCAGTTTATTGCCATTCTACCCTGCACTCTTGGAGGAAGGGCTGAGCCAGTGACAAGGGCTGACATTGCAGATGTTTTAACGATGTACCAAGCAGACTTGCCATCATCCTATGCTATTGACGTGAAGCTACAAGCTTGGTACCTGAAATGGCATGGAAATTCTGACAGTGCAGCCATCAATACAGCCCCTAAGGCACTAGAAAACACAGATGAGGTCATGTTCCCTAACATCGTCACCCTTCTATGGCTTGCTGCCAAACATCCAGTAACCAGTGCCACATGCATGCGAGAGATCCATCAGTACCTTGCGATTATTTAAACGCATTTACGATGTACCATGACAAACGCTCGAATGAACAGCCTTGCTATGATGTTTATCCATCGGGAACGGAGCTGCCCTGAAGCACTCAAGTTGGACAATGTCATTGATGAGTTTGCAGCTCGCCATCCACGCAGAATGGAACTGTCCGATTTGGGTGCTCGACAAGACAGCGAGTAGCACTGTGCATTGTGCTTGACGTTTATGGTTGTGCTCAGAAACTTATATCTCTTCACTATATTGCACTCACGTAACCTTACGGATGAACAGCTACTCCTTGAGTTGGTTATCAAAAAACGTTTCTGTTGACGAAGCGGGTGACATTTTTGACCATTGATATGTGTGATTGCAGTTGTAAAAAGGACAAGTTTTTTTTTCTTGTTAGTCGCTTTGTCTTTTAAAAACAGTTTCCAAAACCCGAATTTAGTCAGCCGTCATAAGGAGCTAGAGGCAGCTTCCCACGTTGTGACTTTCAGTTATTCCAGGAATCATTCATACTGACTTTAAGATTCAAACATTTGTGACAAAAAATCCCAATCGCAGTCTTATGATACTTACCAATTCGAAAATCATAGAACTAGAAATTCGTATAATTTCTTTACAAATAAGGCATTCTTTAGTTGAACGAAGTTTACGAGCAATAAATTATTCTTAAACGAGTACGTAGTTTGTCTCAAAATACTGGAAATGACCATTTTAGAGAATCAAATTTTCAAAAATTTCTGGGGGGAGCATGCCCCCAGACCCACCTAGAAAACTCGCGCCTTCGGCGCTCGCTGTGCCCCTCCCTTTTCAAAATCCTGGATCCGCCCCTGAATTTTAAAAATCCTCTGTATGTGACAAATATCTATCAGGCATACGTGCTAATACATGTGTTGATATACAGGAGCGAATCCGGAAGTTTCAAATAGGAGGGAGGGGGACACAGTTCCGTATTCTTTTTTGGAAGGGGGTGGGGGAAAGGGGGAAGAGTGTGGCACTTAATGCGAAGATTTTGAGGCATAATGGCATATCGTGCAATCTGACTGCACGTTTGATCGTGAATCTACAGCCGTGATTAAACAATTAAGAGAAGCAGTGATATAAGTTTCGCTAGCCAACCTAACCCAAGGGTAACTTTTAATTTTGTGCTTGCTCTGCCACACTATCTTCACGAGTACTCCTCAAAATTGAAATAAAAGTTGATCTGGCAAAGAAATTTCATGTTTTATTACATCCAAATATGGAAGAGATCTTTATGAAATTTTTAAAGATGCTGTTCTTTTGTTTACGTTCATGAATTATTAACAAGTTTGATAAGTGAAATTTAGCGTGGAATTCACGAGTCAGGCAATGGATTTTCCTTGACTCGTAAAACAGTTTATTTCTTCAAATAATGAATTGGACTTTTAGTTGTAGCAGCTGTCTTGTTTACTTGAAGTTCAAGTCGTCGAGGACGAGTCTCTCTAAAAACAGGAATAGTAAATTTACAGTTTGCCATTCAAAACGTTTTTCACTCGAAAGGATGCTATTGTTTCGTGTTTACATTGACGATAGTTTTCACGAAATCCGCACTCTTTTTCCTTCTAATTAGTCTACTGCTTTTAATAAAACTGTAGGAATTCCACAAAAAATACCCACTGTAGTTAATCAATCATCACGCGCGTTACGTGTGAGCTATGCGATTTTGTGTATTAAAAATAATGTCTATTTTTTTCACAGCAGGCGTTCAAGACAACATAGAAACTGTGTTTTCATATTGCATTGCCAAATTAAATATTCGGTGGATTTCATTATCAAAGTTCAGTGTGCCACACGTTTTTGATGACCGGGTTTCATCAAGATCGAAGGATCATAAATGTAGTAACAAAATCTGGATCCTTGAACTGATATCCAGAATAAACACGCACGCACGAACTCTTCATCTTGAACAGTACTATTTACATATATGAGCAAAAGTATTCCTCGAATACCTGTAATATTGTACGATGAAAACTAAAGAGAGATCTCCTATTTGCCCCCCGGTCGGCTTTTTTTATTTCAAGCACTTTGAAAGGGGGTTTATTGAAAAGAGGAAACCTTACTTGAGAGGGTTAACTCGTTATTTTCAGCAAAATGTTTGCATGTTATTAACACATACCTCATTTGTTATTCATAAATCTTTCCCACAGATGTGAAAAATTACGTGTTTCAACATATACTGAATATTTTCCAGTACACTCATCTCTTTGCCCGACAATAACTGGATGTATGTAGCTTTGTAAATGTGATTTGATTTTTTTATTAAAACGGGAGTGAAGAGGCTGGGCCGTTGTAGAGAGGGGGACCTTAATAAAGTTCTTTTTCAGAGAGGGCAAACTTCTAAGACATTAGAAGATTTACGTTAAACTGCATAGAACTGCAGTGACGTCGTTCCAAATCAACGAAAATCATCTCGGAAAAATTATTTGGGGTGGAATCCCTGGAATTATATAACAAAGTTCAACTTGAAGGTTACAGACGTTTTCTATATCTACTAGAAAATCGAAAGCGAAAGTAATATCCATAACATTGGATAGTGGCGACAGTACTGAGATTATCAAGACGCTAAATTGAAAAAAAAACGTTGACTCGACTCAAAACATAAAAACTAAGTTTTAACAAAAATTTTGTGATTTTTCACTCCTACTCCTAATGTCCAATTTCTTTTGTTCTTGTAATTAGCGAAGACTCAATTTCTAAGTTTCAACTTTTTTTCCGTGTCGTGCCTTCAGTCTGGATGTGGTATGAAGACTATTGTTTCTTTCCATTCTTTTTAAACAGATTCGCCATCGGAGTTTTTATCATAGAGTATTGTATGCGCGTATTAGTAGATAACAGGATAACTGAGTGACCCACAAGTTAAACAAATAAACATTTCGCCTTGACAAGCAATTTGAATGAGTACAATCAATTAATTAATCAATGAGTCATCCATTTAATCATTTATTTTTGTTTTTGACGAGCAAAGGACACGCCTATATTGGTAAAAAAGATAATCGTAGCATCTATGAAAAATCATTCTTTTAGATATAATATATTGCATGCTGTTGACCAGACAACGATGTGATACAAATTCACAACTCGTAACTTTTTATCACTGTTTTAGACCAACCACTTTAAAAGTCAAGTGGGGAAACTATACCTTGGAGCTACACGAAACAATCAAAATCCCTTTTTTAAATGTATTACCCCGGACCGAGACCTATTCTAGTCCTGCACACTGATTAGTTAGCGTAATCACTTTCGCTGGATTGCATGATTGATATGCCTTGCGAAAAGTTGATGTTTTGAAGTGATTTTTACCAGAAACCTTTAGTTTTTATTCAAGTTGGACCCATTTCTATTTTCTTTGAGTTAACTGGCCGATCACGTTTTCCCACTATTAGTGAATCAGATCAACCATGCTTTATGCATTTAGGTATTGTAACCTGTTGAAAAACTTATTGCATTATGCAATGTAGATTCTTTGCGTTAGCTTGAGCTGTATGTAAAATCGATTTTCACGCCAGGATCTGAACCATCGAGTGATAAAACATTAACCTTTGGCCAGGCAAAATGTACAACAACTTCCCTCGCAATTGATGTTAAATAAAGTATTTCTTTGTACTACTTGAGAATTTCTTAAATGGAATGTAGCTTTGCCAACAGAGTCTGTTGAAATAGAACGTGGAATCTCAGACGTACTGAAGTAATTGGAGGAATAAAGTCACCGCATAACGACAGAAAAGTCTGATTTAGATGAAGATTGGGTGTGAAAGATATGAAAGTAACGTTACACTTGACCTTCACAAGCGCCTACAGCATCTTGATGACAAACATTTTCCGTTTCCGATAGCATGTCGTGAAATATATTCTGTTAAATCCTCGTCCTCAAATTAGTGGATTTTATATATACATGTAAGATTAAAGGTCGCTAAGTAAATATAAGTCATAGTATTAGTATTAAGTGTAAGTATTATTTGGCCAACACGATAAACTGTGAACCAAATTAAAGAAGAAAAGGGACGGTTTTATTGCGAATAAGAGATTCGCGTTTCGGGTAAAAACATCGATAAGTCATTAATCGGAAATTCTTAACGCAAGCTTCCTTTCTAATGATTTTATCTACTAGGACGTACGGGATGAGGGGTTTTGAAGACGAAACACGTCATGCCAGAACCAGCCTTTCGAACGCGAAGCGCCGACATCAAGACATATACATCCACAACGTTGGGCTCTTTTAAGAACAGATTAAAGTATATCTTTTTAGAATAGCTTTTAAATTGCAATATATAATGTAATACATATATAGTATTTTTATTTCGAGATTTTTTTATTTTTGTATTTTAATTTAAATTCTAATGATTTTAATTAGACTTTAACTTAAAAAAGCATTCAGATATTTGTATAATGCTTTTTGTGAAACCGTCGCCGTCATCATCATCGTCATCAATATCATCATTATTATTATTGTTATTATTAATAATAATAATAATATTATTATTATTATTATTATTATTATTATTATTATTATTATTATTATTATTACGTGTGCTTTGTGAGAGAGACAACCGGATCAAAATGTATAATTTCCAGCTATAACGAAGAATTCCAGTTGTCAGACATTGTACTAATACACGAATAGCATTGTCTGCAAGACTTCATTGCAAGTTGACCACTGAAAGACGACAGTGAAGCGGGGCCGTTTAAACTGTTACCACAGCGCTAAATTGAAGTTAGCGATAAATGGCAAGAATTTCAAAAATATTGGTTACAGGAAATATATAACAAGAAAAAATCTCTTGAAACGCCCTTTTTTGAAACATCTAATACGTATACATTGAAAAATTTGTATTTTCCGCCGTCTCAGTGTCAGTCTGTGGTTTGTTTAAAACACGAAAATTGAAACAATGGAGATTATCTGAATCATCCCATCTTCTCTAGCTCACCTCCTCTTCCCTTGCGGGAGGTGGGCGTTCCGACGGTGTGAGCCATATCCGTTTTTGGAAATTGGTCTAAAATTATATTTATAAACGGTTTAAGACCCGGGGCACTTCTCTATTTAAAACAATGGAGATTATCTGAGTCATCCCATCTTCTCTAGTTCAACTCTTCCTTTGCGGGAGGGGGGCGTTCCTATGGTGTGAACCATATCCATTTTTTCGCAATCGGTCTATAATTATGTTTATAAAAGTTTAAGACCCGGGGCACTTCTCTATTTAAAAGTTCGTTAAAACTGTTAATGGAGAAGCTTTAACCATTTCCCGTTTTTCCAACGGTTTGTAGCATCTCTTAACGAAGCATCAGATATCGATTTCACCACGAGAAACTTCATTGTACGTTTAGAGTGGGAAAGGGGTTCGAAGTTTTGACGTTTCTGAAAGCAAACGCCGAGGCATATTTCGTACGTTTTTCTGTTCATACAATCTTTCTGACAACTGTGAATGGGATTCTTTATCGTTAATTTTATCGTGCTATTCCGTGCTGCCAAACTGCTTCCCTTTGGTTACCTCAATGTTTTTCCAATACCGTCCTCTTGGTAAATGCAGTAATGAGGCATTGCGGTAAAGAGGTAATGAGGTATTGCGGTAAAGAGGTAATGAGGTATTGCGGTAAAGAGGTAATGAGGTATTGCGGTAAAGAGGTAATGCGGTAATGAAGAAGACACGAAAGAACGTTTAGCTTAGACAAAGAAACTAATTTCCCAAGAAGAATATTTTGGGAAAACGCATTGAGGCAATCGAAGGAGTACAGCTCGTGGTGTAACTGGAATACTTTTTTCTTGACAGAGACTTTTATGTAGGATAATAAAAAATCGATCATTGAATAAGACGTTTCTTTGGGGGGAGAAGCGTCGCGGGGAAAAATCGATTTGTGACGCTTCCCCATGAATAGTATTGAGTGACAATGGGGACGCCAATGGCGAAGGACAAACAAAAACAATAGCAAATACATCGAGCTGAGCATCAGCACGTTATTGTCACTAGAAACACAACCTTAAAAGACCTGTTTTATAGTTCTATGGAATACGAGGACGAGATGAAAAAAAAATTCCATATTTGTTTACCATCAAGGAGAAACAATCGTTTTCTCTCTCTAATCACCTATACAAAAAGGTTAAAAACAAATCCAAATTATATTTGTTCTAGCTGTCGTTGCTGGCGTTCCCATTGTATTTTCGTAAAGTCCCTATTTTTTGTACAACTGCGTGGACGGTTGAGATACACGCTTTTTTTTATTAGAACCAGTAAATTTTGCCGAGGCTCATTGTTCTTAGTTTTTTGGCGACTTCAGCCTCAAATTGTTCTTGTTTCTGTGAGCGGTTTTTATTGAAGAAAAAACAAAATAAACTGAAGGTATTAGAAAATGAAACGGCTTGCGCCACACATGTATCGTACGGCTGAATTTAGAGGCGAAATTTATACCTTCAAGGCTTCACTGTTTGTTGAGCATGCTTTACAGTGAAAATTTTTATGTTTTATGCTGCATCGCTATAGGTTTAAGTCAATTTCCTACCGCAAAAACTTTCCCAGTTATCAGGCCTTAGCCTGAGTTTGTTCTTAACTTGTTCTTAAATTTTGGCAAGTTTGAGCCTCCATGTTCTTATAAAGTCGTTCTTTTAAAAAAAAGCCTCATGATCGCCAGATCGCATGTCAGTAGGAGTAGGTTCCAGAACAAACTTCTTCAAATGAAGGCTTTATCAAGAATAACTAATGACTTTTAAACCATTAATTCCTTCCACTTTACACGAAATGAAGACCCGTTGCTTATTCTTGATAACGAAATTAATTTGGGAATCATTTCTCTAACTGATGTTATCTTTAGCTTTCAATTTTTTTTTTTTTTTTTTTTGCACATGCTGCAAAATAAGTTCTGTTTGTCTCAGGCTGCATGCAAAATAAACTCCAAA
Source organism: Palythoa grandiflora (assembly GCA_026546935.2). Taxonomy (NCBI): domain Eukaryota; kingdom Metazoa; phylum Cnidaria; class Anthozoa; order Zoantharia; family Sphenopidae; genus Palythoa; species Palythoa grandiflora. The sequence goes on along the minus strand of JAOCPT020415563.1, from coordinate 10,737 downwards.
AATCCGAAATGACTTTTTCATTCAAGTTTTGGTTATTGAACACTAAACATGAACATTAATAACTTTCTTTGGTTCTACTACTGGATATGTTAATGAGCATCGATAAACTTGAACCTTACTTGCTGCACATTTAACAGGTTTGACACGTATCTGTACGTTTTCAATTTTTACCTATTAACGTGCACATTAAAATACTTTCCATATTAGTTGCACTGTAATTCATCGCTTTGCTCCTTGTTACTTTTTAAGAATGGTTTTCAAAGATACCTACAAACGAGTAAAAAAAAACAAACAAGAAATCCGTGGAAAGGAGTCCGGTAATTTCCTTTGATAAACTTCCTTTGTTATTACTTGTTGTTATATACTAGTTTTGTAGGTATTAAACTCTTTGATTTAAGACTTTTCAGTGCTTAGCTTTTGAAACTTCATCAGTCCATGAACTTTTTCAAATTCGGAAATTGTTGAAACAATGAACACTTGCTAAATCTGCATTTCAAGATAAACAAAATGAATTGCCCATTTCTTTGGAGTTGAACTATAGGTTGAAATGCTGTGAGATTTTTGGTTTGTGATACCCAGGAAGTTTAAGCGGGATAAAGGTTACTATATCTCTTAAATTACGGAAGTATTAAGAGAATAGTAATTCTGACGAAGGCCGCCACAGGAGTTGCCGAAATGGTAAAATGTAAAAAGCCGCACAAATACAAATCAAAAACAAAAATGTTGGTCTACCTCGTAAAACTCGAATAGATAATTTAATAACTTTTTGGTTTTCAGTGACTTTAGCTCGTTGAAGTTTTATACAGAAAACCGATTAAGTTGGAAACACGAAATACAAGCTTGTTACTTAAGCTTAAACTTTAAAGCTCAAGTCACGATCTTACCTAAGATGACGGAGCGATTACTGATGCATAAGAGGTTTTTTTAAAGCAGTATAAAGCTTACAGAAAAAGGTCTTCAGCTTGCTGATATATTTTTGTTTAAGCTTTAGGTTTTAAAACTAATCCTATAAAGATTGATTTAATAAGGCAGGTGACGGTTTACATAATCTAGTAGTAGTATTGGACAACCGTTGTTTTAACCTTTAAGCTTTTTGATGCAGAATTCCGTGGGTAAATAAGCCGATAACCGCCTTTGAGATTCGAATGGCCGCATGCGCAGCGTTTTGATTCACTGAAGAGTGGCAGACTAGAAGTAGTGTAGTAGACTCCATTACAGCAATAGGTACGTTTTGTCGTTTCGGTTTATTGTTATTGATGTCGTTGTTACTGTTACAGATGCTATTTGGTTGTCACTGTTATAGTTAGCAGATGTCATCTTTTATAATATTGATAAGGATTATGACAATGATAGTGACATTGACAATGATGGTGCTGATGATAATGATGATTTTGTGTATTTTTATGTCCATAGACGTCTTTATAATCGGTTAATAATAACAACAACAACAATAATAATAATAATGATAATAATAATAACAATTAATAACACACGCACACTGAAAGTGATGTCTTGACTGAGGAAAAAAGAAGAGTGAATGGAGACATTTTTAGCAATGTTAGTTTATTATATTTTTAAAGTTACAGTGTTGTTAGCCTCCTGGATTACGTTCGACCTCCAGGTTGGCTGGATAAGGATCAATATGGCATCCATACGTTTTTACTGTTCTATAATAATAATTTTATTACTTTCTCAATCTTTCTTTTCAAAGTAATTACAATAATAATAAAGTGTTTTAGACTATAGAACAATAATAATGATTTAAATCACAAATGATATTAGTAAAAAACGTCTAACAAAGTCTTTATAAATTACACATAAGTTTATGAATGATGCAAGGTTTTTTAGCTCAGTCCGTCAGTTCTCCTTTCAGTTAAAGAATTCTACAGTGAAACTGCTCGATAATAGAAGGCTCTTAGGCGGCCTGAGGCCGTTATGTACCCTGGGATGTCTATCTCATTCTTGTTCCGTGTGTCTTTATTGTTTATTTCAGAACTCTTTTTGAACTTCATAGCAAAGTAGTCAAACGGCCAATCCCCTCAGACACTTAAAAACCAGTATGCCATCCCTGTAGATAAGCATGGATTCGACAGACAACCGTTTCAATTCTTTGAGAGTAGTGGTTATTTTTATCTTCTTTTGTCTTCATTCAAATTAGCCTTCCCCACTATTTTGATTTTTTAATCAAGAACGAGACCTGTGAGGCTGAGGCTATTTTGAACACAGACAAGAGAATATTAAAATGGCGGCCAGTTATAAGAAAAACGTTTGTGGCTGTGTTCTTGAGACTATTAAATCGAATCCATATTCGTAATAATGAGAAGAATAAGAATATAAATATAGATGATACGAATAATAATAAAGATTTAATTGTAGCACTTTGTATCCATATCATTTTTATATCCCAAACAGAAAGGTACTTCATGGACCATGAAATCAAAGGGAATTACAATTTGATTGATTGATTGATTGATTCTTTGATTGATTGATTGATTGATTGATTGATTGATTGATTGATTGATTGATTGATTGATTGATTGATTAATCCTTTGGATATCTTTGGTACTGGGAACTGTGAGAGATGATCAAAGCATAACATTAGGACTAACCTTTCATTTTTCTGTTTAAGCATTTACACCCATCATATATGCCGATAGAGATTTGTAAGAAAGACTATGATTGTGCTTGTGACTATGACCATGGCTAATTTGGCGAAGTTGATTAGCCTAGCAGTTATTTTCGCAAAAATTTTCCCAAAAAGTTGTGACCAGCCTTTTTTGAACCTCTCCAGCACCAGTGCCCGATGTACCACATTTTGCCCAAGTTCAAAGAAATTCCTCCGTGGGGAAACTGGTCTAAAGCAAATTGCCGCAGGCCTATTGTTATCTCCCTGGTTCTGACACGGATTATTACTTAAACAATTAAAGTGGTACCCACTTGTCCGACGATGTGAAATACACATGACTACTATGGTTTGCAAGTCTCTCAACGGCTAAGCGCTCGTGCAAAATGGAAAAAAACTTTTAGTTTTATCAACTAAAGATTACAATATACGGCATGCACGGAAAGCAGACATTTTATTTATTTTTTATTGAATTTTTTATTGTATGTATTCATTATGTTATACTTACTCAAGTATTGTTATTATTACTATAATTAGTTGAGTCCTAATAGTTTTATCATGGTAAAATAAAGTAACACGTTACAAGTTTGTTATGACTATGGCTATATGGTTATGGTTATTATGACTGTGACTGACTATGAATACATGACTATGGCTATGACTATGACTATGATTATCACAATTGTAATTGTAATGTGTATAGTGATATATTTTTTTCTGTTTCAAGAAAAAACACTGAAAACTCAACATAGAGTAACCGGACAGTCCTTGGCTTTAGTCTATGCTAGTCGAAGGATTCTTGTAAGGGTAGAGACCAAGCCGTCTTCACGTGAGCAATTAAAAACATGCATGAAAAACTGATAAATATGCTGGCCCTTATCACTGTAAAACAAATTCAGACGCAAACATAAACCCCGCATGTGCATGAGAACAGTTTAGAAGTGACCAGTTGGCAACATGCAGAATCATGGCTAAACTCACGAATTGCTGAAGAAAGTGCAGGCCTAAGTTGATAAGAAAGTCTGCCTGCTGTGGAACCGTGAGTATAAATTCTTCAGAAGAAAATGTATATGTCTCGTCATAGAAGTTTACCATTGCGTGGAAAACTATGGTTTATTTAACTGTTTTTTTGTATTCCTTTGCCATCTTGAAATTTATATCTTCATGGATAATTTTGCACCCTCAGGTGAATGGTAGACGCATGACGCATTCGAAAAAATGAAGATGTATTTTGACTTTTTGGAGCGGCGTAGTAGTTTGATGCTTGATATGAAATGGAATTTTGCTTATCTGTAGCTTATCTGATTTGGTGAGATAAGCTGCTCAATTAATCAAATGAACTAAATCGTTAACATCGGCTGATATCTTATTGTCAAAGATGTCAATTGAATAGGGCAGAAGTTACTTTCAACCATGTCACTTTAGTTCGAGTGGAAGATTAAACTGGTACTTGATACCTCTTCGTGATTTAAACCTATTACCGCGGTACATACAGCAAAAGTTTAATTTTAGGACAAAGATATTAAATTGTGCATATTCATTATAACCTTTTATTCTGCGGTTTTCATGGTTTTGTCAAGATGAGAGCCAAATAGGACACGCTCATGTCATAGCTAATCTCCTTAGCCCTTATTTTCCGGCTCGACTAAATAATAGTAAATTGGCTGACGGAACTACACCAAAAAACGGCTACGAGAGAAACTAACACAATGGTTATTTTTTTGTATTTATCAAATTTGATATGGATGTCGACCTTGGATTTAGATAACTAATGTAGTTCGCGATGAAACTGACTTAGTAACCGGCTTGAGCTGTGCTATTTTGCAAGACTGAAACATGACAAAAGGTTAATCTCTTGTACTAAGATACAACTACACGTTTTTAGTGTTGTGAGTTATTTCAGAAGTAAGGCGTAGTTTGACAATGTTGCGTTTTTCTTTAATGGAAAAGTTTCATACTGTTTTATTTTTAAGTCCTGATTTATGAATTCTAGTTTCAGAAGGCAAGCAGTTCGTGCGCCAGATTTCTCTATTGACAACCTACCGACTTCTCAACTCTTTAATTAAAGAATAAAGGAGCTCACTTTAAATTTTAAAACAAGAAAACGATGTTTGTTTAGAACAAACTAAGATTTAAAAGAAGAACCTTCTAGTCACTTTAAACATTTGCTTTAGTCTTGTGGAGTGGCATTCGATTTTTTTGTCCGTTATAAAAATTGTTATCTCGAGGGTGAATTTATTTCGAGTTGTTTTTTTCTAGAGTGTTGTAATTAACTTAAGCGTTTTAGTGAAGATCATCACTTTGCACTGCTCTGTGTGTGAGCAAAACATGTTGCTATACTCTGTGTGAGACCCAGATAAATGTGGTGTATCACGCCTTCAGAAATCAGTCTGTAATTACCAGCATTTCAGGTTGTTATACTTCTTCAGAGTTTAAAAAAAGAAAACAGAAGTTATCGAACTTCAAAACACACCTTGAACGAAATAGATCTTGTCTGCAGCTTGGCGTTGATTGCAATACTGTGCCATTTAATTACGTGAATGCATCGACTATTGGACACACTCGCACCAACCACTAGTATTGATTTGAAAATCATTCTTCAAAACATGGGTACAATGTTTAAGAGTTTGACAAGACACTATTTAACAAGTTCCCTTTAGCCTCCGTAATTTAAGAGAGGAGATTACTGAGTACAGAACTTTTGCGCCGTTGTTATTTCTCGGTTTTTCATCACATACGTTTTAGGACAACCTTTTGACCTAAACTTCTTCAACTTGAAGAAACTCTTACAATTTCAATGACAAGCTTCAGTGTTAGTTAACAAAATAGCGCAGCAGCGTTATCGCCTGAGAAATATCTTGAATAGCTCCAAGTTAAAAACTTAGCTATCCCTTCCGTGTCCATCCAGATTTTCGCATACCCATTTGGAGCTCATGCATTGATTGTTTAGTATTAATATGCCTTCAATTTTCGTATTCTTTCGTCAAATGCCACCACATATTCATTTTTCTCCATAGTTATGAGATTTCCGGCGTTGCACTAACTTTTTGTTTTCTATCAAATAAACGCGTTGATGTGCACCTTTTACAAAGTGTCACTTAATACCAAATAAGGATGAGTTTCAAGATAAAGAAAACAAGATCGAAAGACACTCTCTCGTGAAAGCTAAAAAGCGTAATATAAAATTACGTGTTATAAAATTCGCTATATAGGTGGATCAATTCATTATCACTATTAAGTTGTTGGCAAGCATTGGTGCTGTCAGTGGCTGTTCTTGGGAACAGTTTTTAAACCTTCAAGTCATACGGGAGAGATCAGCGAAGGAGTTAAGACAACTTAATATAATAGGTTTCGTCTGAAAATCTGCGGGAAGCTGCACAGACATGGAGAGATATAGCCCGAGGAATCTTGCGTCTTCTGCCTGCGGGGTCAGTCTATATTATTTGTATACTCGCCATTATCGATCGATAATTCATTTAGCTGTAACACATATCGTGCGTGATGGTTTTCATTTGTTAAGGTTCATCTAACTGCCCCACAAATGCATGCCACGAATGTCATTTTAATTTTGTATGACGATACTGACATTACAAGTTGGCGAAACCGTAGTCGGTAGTGAGACGTAAAACCTGGAGTATTCGTTTATTTATTTTTTTGCAGAATAGATTACTGTTTGATCTGCTGTTTGTTCTTCTAAAGTTACGTTCGGGTTTTACTCGGTTTTCCTCATTGCTCTCAAATGAACATAAATCCTTCTTGAGTTGAGTGCTTTTTTAATTTACACTATCGAAAGACAGGACACCATTTCAAATTAATTCAGCTTAATACTTTGAAGTCAGCTTTTAACACAAGCCTCAAACGTGTTTACCTATGAAATACGTTAATTGCGAAGTAATTTCTAGGCAGGGATAAGCAAATCACGCTTGTGGCTAAATCTTAAATTTGTTTATCTTTGACTGCATCAAACACGTACACCAAAACGGGTTCTATTGCTAATTGAGATATATTATTTTAACAAATGCTGGGCTGGAGTATGTTCTATTGTGATTTTCGTCAGTGTTTACCTATTAAGCTCAGCTTGTTGCCTGTTGAAGAATGCTAAGAATTCGTCACACGCATTATGCATTAGCTTTAACAACACCTATGCCAGCTGACCTGAAAGATTAACTCCAAGGTCTGCGGAAGACAATTTTTCAAGTCATCTGTGATTAATAACAAATAAAGTCTAATAAATAAATATACAAGATAATCGGGCCTTCTTTTCAACCAATCAGGGGAGACATGAAGAAATTAGGACTTCCTGTGAACTCATTACAATTTGCCTTCGAGTGGTCTATAAATTAAATCGTCTGTACGCACTGTTGGGAATAGTGAAAGCAGCTATTAAGGTATGAAGTGTATTGATCTTGTCACTCTCTTATAGGCTTTCGACAACTTCAGAATGGAAGTCCGGAGAAAAGCCAAAGATGTGCCGATAATGCTGTGCGTTATTCTCCTTACCTCTCTATTTCATATCGGCGGAACAGTGTGGTGAGTGGTTTGACAGATACTTTCTATTTTCCTTCTTGGATTTCTTTGGCCCTTTACCGAGACAAAGTAACACTTTATTTGTATTTCGATTATGATGTGCGTATTGACTTCAGCTTTTGGGAACAGTTTTTTTAGTCACTCTTGAGAGTTTCATACTTGTAAAAGTTCTCCACTTCAAGAGAGATTAAGATACGGGAAGGTGTTTTATGCAGCTACAGTATCGTAGCTACATCTAGACAAGGGATCAAAACAAACGTTCAGTTTACACAGTAGGCCTAGTAAGTTTTATTCCGGAAACTGCCGTCTCAAATCGTACATCCTTTTTTCAGGACTTGTGGGCTTCGGGAACGATTTTTAGGGTGATAATTGTTTTATAATGTAATCTGCAACCATTAGGAGGATGTTATCCAACCAAAACACTTTTTGTATTTTGCTCTTCCTAAGGTCAGTACCAGCAGGTCATATGCTCTACAAAGCCTACTTCTTGGGAATAACTCCAAGGTTATACTGCGTAAATCTGGAAGGACTAACGCCAAAGCAAAGAATATATTGCGAAAATACAGCGAATCGCGAGCACATGGCTGCAATAGTGACAGGCGGAAAGATGGCAATTGATGAATGCGAATATCAGTTTCGAAAAAGTCGGTGGAATTGCAGCTTCAGTCCAAAAGACGAGAGAAACGTTTTAGGCCAGATAACAGCAAGGCATTTAGGTAGGTTATTTTCACAAACGATTTGCAGTATACGCAGTACAGGGAAATTACTATGTTATATTATCCGTCAGACGGTTCTTTTGTATTGCGCACATCTGGTTAAGCAATCACTGTAGAGAGAAATATTCGATTGCAAGCACACAGTTGAAGAATGTAAAAATCCCAACCTTGAGAAGAGAACAGAATCAAAAGGTATAACAAACGTTTTAGGAATGCCTTGTTTTCATGTTATGAACCAAACATTGGAGCTTTACTTAAGATAATAAATTTTGACATAAATCTTGAAAGCAGTAATGAATAGAACGCAAATCTAGGCGGCTGTCCTTCAAAGTTGCATTTTAATAAGTTTAATAAACGGCGGTTAGCGCTAAATTACTGGCGGTCGCAAATTGAAAAGCTGTTTGTCTCGCTGCTTGAGTCACCATAAATTTTACCCACGCCTTCTGACACCCATTAGAAAGTCCCTCTGGTTATGCACGGCAATCTCAACGGTTAGACATGACCCTTTGACCACTTTAGTCAAAGGAGAATGGAAGACGTATATTTTTAATTAGTTTTGTATGAGTTGTACAGCATAGGAATCGCCAGGATAACAAAAACGCCGCCAGCTGAATTATAAACTTGATGTACTGTTTTAGGGGGTTTTTTTTTTTAATTTTTTTTTATTTTTGGAGCTTGGTCTGACTGCTCTGTAAATGTAATATACGTTTGGCTATCCTTTGTCATAAAAGTTCTGCTCTCCATTCTGTTTGGCCATTTTAGTTAATGTAGAATGGAAGACTTTTATATTAGCTAGTTTTGTATGAGTTGTACAAAATAGTAATCGCCAGGATGACAAAAACACTGCCAGCTAAATCATAAACTTGTTGTAGTTTAGGCTTTTGTACTGAATTTTGTTTATTTTTTCTTTATTTTATTCGAGCTCGGTCTAACTTCTGTGTTAATGTAATATGCCTTTGGCTATATCCTTAAATGTTCTGCTCTCTATTCTGTTCGTTTCTGAAACAGTCTCTAAGAAAAGGCCAACCATTGTTAAATCTCTTTAAAATGTTCACCAAACAATTTAGATAATATACCATTTTCTTTAGTTTCAAATAGTTTTTATTAGCTCCAAAAACATGTGTAGTATTACGAAAAGAAAACAATTGTATTCCTTACACTAATCTGCACGCAGTCATCGACATTGAGTATTGTATGTCATTTAAGGTTTGTAATCTTCTGCTCGGATTCGGTCGAGACTTTCATAAAATTGGTTTCAGGGTTACAGAAAACCAAGCGTTTGATTAAAAAATTATTGCTCTTTTTTGTATCTTGTTATTCAACCCTTTGTGGTGAGTAATCCGGTAATTGTTATCTTATAAAAACCAGAAAACAATACGAATGTACCTCGCACTTGGTTTTTCAAATCGATTTATTTGTCAGATAAAGATTAAGATTAAAATTATTTTACCATGATAATCTACTCAGTTCGGGGTAAAATCAATATTTATACATATCCATCAATTCACAGTTCACATTCTATCATTTTAAAACGTTATTTGTAACAACATTAAAATTGGAAAATTAATTTATGTCCATAGGAGGGAGTAAATCAAACACGCAAAAATTACTCTTTTATTTTGATTGACTAAGAGAGTAGAAACGGTCGGTGTAATCCGTTATATCTAACTTTTGAGCCAGTTGATTAAACCCTGTAAAAACATTCATTTTGCAGTTGTCTTGAACTTGAAGGGTGTAAATGGATGGTGTTATTCATTCTAACTTTTGAACCAGTTGATGAAACCCTATAAAGCGATTATTTTGTTTGTCTTGAAGAGTAGAAATGATTGGTGTTATTCATTCTAACTTTGGAACTAGTTGATGAAACCTCATAAAGTGACCTTTTTGTTTGCCTTGAAAAGTAGAAATGATTAGTGATATTCATTCTAACTTTTAAGACGATTCTTTTTTCTTGTCTTGAAGGGTAGAAATAATTGCCAAAATTAGTGTTATTCACTCAACTTTAAAACAAGTTGATGAAACCCTTTAAAAAGCCCATTCATTTTGCTTGTCTTGAAGAATAGAAATGATTGGTGTTATTCATTCTACTTTTTGAACTAGCTAATATAAACCTATAGAGTGACCATTCATTTTCCACTTCTTGAAACTGAAGTGTAATATCAGTAAACGTTCGTAGTGCCAATTCAGAATTATTTTTCGTAAAATGTTGCTGTGTTAACTTTTGAGCATTCAGCGGGAAACTCCATTAAGAGTTAATGGTCACTTTATTGGGTTTCAACACTTCATTTATACAGATCAAAATAAGCAAAATAAATGGTCACTTTATAGAATTTTATAAACTTGTTCAAAAGTTGAGACACCTGGTTTATGTAAAATTGGTTTTAACAGGATAAGGACTAAGATAATATAAACGTATAAAGAGCCTAAAACAACTTGATCTTGAAAAACATTCATTTAATCAAAACCATTCGATTGTAGAATGTTTTAAACCATCAACTACGACAGTTATGTCCGCTTTTCAGTTTCGTGCGGTCGTTTTGATTCACGCACGTTATTATAGAGGAAACTTTAAAAACAAAACACTGCTGTAGCTCTAGGTTTATGATTTTTATACTGTCAATTATGATATGTTTAAAGTTAAGATTTAAGATTTAAAAACGTTGTGAAAATTGATTAAAAACTCTATTTTCACATTGAATACTCTATTTTTCTTATTATGTTCAGTTTTTGAGCAGTTAGATTTTTAGATTACATTTACAGAAAAGATCTTTTCAGCCCAAAGGGCCCTCGTCAGTCTGGGCCCGGTTCCACAAAACTCCGATTAACTTAACCCTGGATTAAGACAAAATTCAAAGAGTAATTTTTTCATAA
>JAOCPT020415562.1:0-32734 GCA_026546935.2 Palythoa grandiflora | reverse complement strand
AACTATAGTATAACAATCATGGTGAGACACAACTGTCAGCTATCCTCTCAGTTTTATATGAACACGTAGCACACACACGTATCACACACTATAGTATAACAATTATTGCGAGACACACCAGTCAGCTATCCACTCAGGTTCATAGGAGTACGTATCACACACACGTATCACACACTAAACTATAGTATAACAATCATGGTGAGACACAACTGTCAGCTATCCTCTCAGTTTTATATGAACACGTAGCACACACATTTATCACAATTGGAGGGTAAAAATCAAGGCGAGACAAGTCAGTAAGCCAAGCTGTGTATTTGCCTTCTTTCTTTCAGTACCAAATACATAATAGCAATCATTCAATCATTTTGTTCAATTTAAAAGTGTATCTAATTTCATTTACAAAATATAGGTAGATTATAAAGAAAATGCTAGAAACAGCTTCATTCAAATATAATACATCATTTATCAACATTGACAACTCTTTTTCCCAGACAAAAAAAACTCTTAATCATAAAAAACACGCCTCTAATAAATGTTCCTTTTTGAAAGGAAATTGCAGCCTTGGCACTCGATCACGCAACTAAATTTATTTCTGTTTGTAATCATAGTAACTGTCATGGTATTATAAAATCTTTTGTAGTTCGAAGGGTTTGTAACCCTCACGTTTATAATCATCGATACTATTAATTTTCCTCTAAAAATATACTATTTTGACTTTTATAATCTTACAACGTAAAAGGGGATTCGTTTGACCGTATTTGGTTCCTTAGCGTCACATCTGGTTGTTGTGTTGTTACTGGGAAAAAATGACAAGTTGTTGCAAAGTATTCTGATCTCTATATAGTGTAAAGGTAAACAGGAACCAATTCATTTGTATCTCGTGTGAATAGTTTCTCAAGCTTGACGCAAATCCAGTTCGATTTTAGAAGCAATGTGACATTGCCAGGTCGTAACAATTCTTTTATTCTTGTGTTTTTTTACAGCCGTTCTTTGATAAAAACGGCGGTTAAATCGAGCTTTTTAAGGAGATTTTTGTCCTTAATTAGTCATTTAACACAAAAACTGAAACAATTCCCTAAATCATAAATCATTACAGCAAAGTAATTTCAACAAGTCTCTATAACACGATCTTTCAAACGATCAAACGAAACCCAGCTGATTGTTTTCTGTAGCTGTAAAAGCTATACAGTGAATTCTTAACTAGAATGCATGTCGGCCATCATTGTATGAGACATGTTTTCTTGTTGAATGATGGAGGGAGATGTCTGAGTGGATGGTATTATCTGGGGACCTTGGTGCAAAGCGTGGTGCGCATGCGCGTGAGGATGTCCTGGAGGTGGCATCATCATAGCATGTGGATGGCCTGGAATATACATTGTTTGCCCCATAGTACTTGGTGGCATCTGCGCCCTGTACGCGTGCGCAGGAACTTGGCCGTGCATGGCATGTGGTGACGTCATCGTGGGCATCTGAGGGATTGTTCCTACACCGCTGACCGAAGGGTCATTGCTCATATATCCCCTGGCAGGAAAATGTGGGCCTTGAGGTCCTTGCTCAAGATGGTAGTTTCCATGTCCCTGTGGGTGGTGCTGATCTGGGTAGTAGCCTGGTGGAGGGTGGCCTGGAGCGGGACCAAACCGAGGAGGGCCTGGTGAAGGGATGCCTTGACCAATAGAATTTTTTCTTCTCCGTGACTTAAACACTGTAACCACAGGGGATTTACCTGCTCGATTGGAGGCGTCGATCATGGGCTGGACAATCCTTCTCCGTGCATTAATGAACCTGCAATGCGAAGTATCCCAGTTAACTTTGAAAAGACACATTTTTTTACTTTAAATAGTTAACGTGAAATAATCTATCTTTCTGTAGTCAACGAGTTTGCTGGTAAATGCGCGCGCGCTCTTAAAATCTTGTACTCGTACTCGTAATGTAGTCGAATCTAAAGGTCTCTACTGACGCACTCGTCACACACAAACAGAGGATACAGATACATACACAAAGGCAGCCACTATACGGCCCGTACACGACCTCGCAACACTGCTCCACAAGACAGATAGAACTAGCTTAGTGCCGAGTTTCGCTGAGGGGGGGAGAGACCGGAGTACCCAGAGAAAAGACCTTGGGGTAAGATTAAGATTTACAATTCTCAGCGCCCATACGGAGCCAAAGATTGGATCCCGGGACCGCAGTGATTGGAGGTACGAGAGTCACCTATCGCCGGGCCATCCCGATTTCCCTGAGTAACTCAGGACACGTTACAGAAGAAGAGTTTTAATTGTCCTACAACCCCAACTAACTGATATTCTTTGAACAAACATTTACAAAAGAACTGTACTAAAGTTCTCATTTTTTATCTACTTAAATTATTCTTTCTTTAGCTCGTGAACTTTTTTTTTTTTTTTAAAAAAACATCTTATAATAAACGGTCTTATCGATTTCGAAGTAAAAACAATGACACACACACATTAATTTTGCCTTCATTTATTTTTTAAAACTGTATTGTGGTTTTAGCGCGACTCAAGTCACTTTCAAATATTTGTTTCCTTTTTTGGCATTATTTTCGCGTTCTGATAAATCTTAAAACAAGACCATGAATCCATAGAAAAGTTGTAAGTTCAAAACTGTTTTATACAAAATATTCCGTGGCCAACAAAAGTTTCGTCGCGGTTTTTATTTTACATTGGGAATGATTTCATTACCATCGAGACGACAGTCAATTTCACCGTTAGCTTTTACAGTTGAATGTATAAATGTTATCGTTTATCAAAGAACTGATTTATTTAGGAAAGGCAGAAATGTTATTATCCGCTTTAGACGCAATTCGCCTGGGGTAATATTCTCAAATAGTAAATTTCGAAATGTTTGGAAATGTAAAATAATTAGAAGACACAAACAATTGCGGCCTTAGATGTAGAAACAAACTAAAAGACGATTTGAGTCGGTTGAAAACTTTTGTTTCAGAAAATTATTATTTGAGTACGTTTCGTCACTTTTGATGCAAGTTGCGACGTTTCGACTGCAAAATTGCAACGCTTCCAAAGGCAGGCAGAACAAAAACATCTTAAGAAAACTATTATCCCATCTGTGATTTGTACTGTGGCTTAAGTTTATCTTATTTATATGTTTGTTCTTAACAAGACATTAAAAGATGGCGAATTTTTGTCAGTTTTCTGTCGAGAATTTTGATAACGTTTTTGTGGAACTTGAAATTTAACTAACGGACTGATTTGTTATTGGATTGAAAGCTTTTCATAAGTTTTCGTTTGTTCATAAAACAAGAAATTAACAATGTATTTTATTACAAATACAATATTTTGATTATTGTTTTATTTTTGTTTCTCTGAGTCGAGTGTGTTTTGAATTCGGTTGTTCCACTTCAGTAAAAAATCTCTACAGGACGCAGAAGACAGTTTTAAGAAAGCTCTTGAAATATAGCGATTGAAACAAACAGAATGAACACTTGCCATCACCACGGACAATAAGAGAAATTCTTACACTTGTCAAATTGGATTAATGTTTTGATCTCGTCTGTGGCTGCAATATTGTGAATATCGTGTCGAAAACTACGCATTTTTCACACAAGAGTCATTAGTAAACCACAGAAAATTAGATTATTTTCTAAGATTATTCTACGTACTTAGTAATAAAATGAATTCAGTTCAGACTTCCTGTCTGGATGGAGTCAAAACTTTAAAAATGTCTTCGAATTGATATCTGTTAATGCGATTAACAAACGTGACAAAAAGAAACCCAAAGTAGTGATTGTAAAGAAAGAGATTAGATTCTAAAACAAAACTTGATCTGTATTATCTTATTCTGGGACATTAAACTAATGCTTTGGTCCTTAGGGGAAATGTCTGGTTTTGATTCATTACTACAAAAATGGAATTCGGATATCGCATTAAGATACGCTATTTTCATGATATTTTATATGAATGAACAGTGGCGTTAATATTACACGTAATAGTAATACAACAATACTTACCAGTTATTGACCTGTAAGATTGTCAGTCCAGTTTCTTGGGCTAACTGTCGCTTTTGCTCTTCCGAAGGATATGGATGCTGTGGAGTAAAAACATTTTTTAGCACTGTGATTAGTTTGTGTACAAAACTTTATCTCCAAACAATGAATGGATCCGCACAGTTTTGTTAGGATTAGTTTGGGCTGTTATGTTCGAGTCTCCGTAAAGATGAATATCTGATATAATTCTTATCAAATCCAAACAATGAATTTGATAGCAGTTTTTGATAACTTTGATGTTTCAGAAAAAAAAATATAAGACCACTTTGAAAACTTAGGAAAGTCTGCTGCGAGAAACTTTTGAATTTCCATTCACTCCCTTGAAAATAAATTTGTTGCTTAAATAAGTTTTACTTTATTTACGTGGGTAAGTCAGGAACTAGAAGTAAAGTTCTGATACAATATCTGGTTTATCTGTAATTAAAGCCAAGGGGGAAACCCTACACTTAACAACTCGGTTTTCAAAAAAGATGTTTCAAATATGCTAAGTCAGAATCAACACAAAACAGCGTTATAAGGGATAAGAGAAAGATTTTAAATGAACCGAAAATGTTTTCTAAAAAATCGATTAATTTTCGTTAAAAAAATCATTATTGGCCAAGCTTCGGCTTGACAGTTTCTCATGTCATTTAAAAATGAAGTTTCTAAAATAGCTTATAATACATTTGCTCAAGATTTTTATAGTTTAGGTGCCATGATTCTAGTCATAAAAAAGTGGACGCGTTTATTGTTGCTTTTAACAACATTTGCTTATGTTGTGAATCTTTTGAATAATTGAAGGTGCCACGCATTATTTCTGCTCGTTACTCTACAAGAAAGACGGTCGAAAGACAATCAAAATTGCAAAATTAACAAGATATTTGCACATCAGTTGACAACTTGATTCTGTAATTAAAAAACGTTATTTTATAAAATTTGACCCAAGAAAATGGAATTTAAGAAGGGAAATTAAAGAGCACGAAAAAAAATCTCACGAACCACCCCTCCTCCTTATAAAAAAAGAAAATCACAGATTTTAAGGTTAATATTATCTCGATAATAAAGCAGTAAATCAAAATTAAAAGATCTTTGCTAGGCAACGCAAAAGTGATAAATGTTCTGCAACTGATCATAAAACACTAATCACAAAACTTTGGACTTACTTTATATTATTTTAAATATTGCCTTATAAAGTTTTATCCTATAATGCTATTAAATTTATAATATTATTTGATTCAAGACGGGCACGCGACACCCTCGGGAAGCAATCAAAGCATCACATCCTTCTATATAAGCAAGAGCTTTTCGTTATAAAAAAATGGAATTTACCGAGGAGCGTTTCAAATTCTTGTCAACAATATGATTAAAATTTGTCTCCGAAATACCATATCTCAAAAACTAAAAGACTTTTTCTTGCTTGCTGAGTTGAGCCTCACTTATACTGATATTCGCGACACAGTTAGATTCAGTTTGAATGCACCACTGACTTGACACTCCCATACGAAACTTAAAACAAGTAATCGTGAAACCAACAAATTTTATAATAGCCCTCAATTTATATTTGTACTAAATTTCGATCTTACGATTGCCGTTTCACTTCGTTATTATTTTAGTCGTGATCTGGCAGAGATCTACCTTCTCGCTGGCATTCGGGTCAAAAATACATAATATTTAGTTTTTGTTAACTAGTTTATCGCAACCGAAGAAAAGTGATTTGTCTTACATGACTAACTTTTTTAGTAAATATGATTCAAATTTTGTCATCCGATGTATCAGTTTTATTTCGTGATAAAAAGGATTTAGCAAAGTTTACGAAATGAGACAGTACGAGTCTGGTGTCAAATTTGTTCGTGTGCTATCACAAAGGACTCTCCAGTATATAGAGCGGGTGTTGCATTCAGAGATTGTTTAGCTTAAACATTAAGGCGACACAACATTGCACCTGTTAAATAAAGGAAACTTGCTCTTGAGCGAAATTTTATTTCGTCAACAATAAAATTAACAATGTTCCAATGTGCAAAGGACAGGTAAAAGTTGTACCCATTGTCCTCTGGCGTCTTTTTCAGTAACAGAAATGACAGTTTTAAAATTTCCAGTGTCCAACAACTACTTTTCATTCGTTAAACCTTAGAACCTATAATAGAAAAACAATGACTACAAAATACATAAAAGCTACTGAAAGTGCCACCTCGTGTTAATAAAATCGAGTTTGTTTTAACCGGTACTTTTAACGGCTTCTCCCGCACGGGTTTTCTCCTGATAGCCTGCTAAAGTGTACACATCCTTCGCTGAAAATACTTCACCAGAAATAAAGCTTTTCCTGGCCATTAAATAGAAGTAAAGTACCTCTACCTAAAAACCTAAAGTATTTAATTTTGATCCTTACGTCTTTTAAGACAGAAAGATACATGTATATATAACCCTATTTGCCCAGTAACAAACGCATACAAACGGGTAGAGCTTATCTTAGTGAAGAGGTGATTTGGCAGTTCCATCAAAAAGCATATAGTTTTACTTACTTAAAAATTCTTACCGTTAAATGCTGGAAAAGCCACGCTTTCATAATATTTGTAGCGGCCTTGGGGAATATACCTCTTTTCTTCTGGCGCTTCTTGTCCGAATCATCATCTGTGTCGCCCGTGCCGTCATCGGACCCGACCGATGTGCTCAGGGATGGATCTGAGGAGAGACGGAATCTTCCATGATTTCTAGTTTCTCTCTGCATTTCTCGCAAAGATCAACTTCAAAAGCACACAAAGATATTAATCTTACTACATTTGTTCATATAGCGCAGACACAGGTTGTTTTTTTGTTTGCCTGCATTATGGATAAACGCACCAGTCCCAATGCAAAACACCTTTTTTGGTGTCAATGCACGCCACAAGCTACTGGTCAGCAAACCGGCAAAGGAGACTTTGGCGTTAAAAACTATAGAAGTTCCGTCTCCTAAAAGCCGACGTTCAATTCTTCTTCTAAAGCTAAGCACTGATAACTAATTGTTCATTTCACTGCCCAAGGAGTTAAGGTCTGTTGTTACTGTCAGTTTTAATAGAAGCGTCCACGTTTTATAGAATTTATTTATACATGTTAAATGTACAAGAACTAGGGACTTTTGTCGTGTAACAAAAATATGCCGGTTTGTTAGGGAATAAAACAGGAAAATACTACACCTTTCCCTGGAAAATAATTTTGGGAAAAGTGCCAAAATGGTAGCAAATCTCACGTAGAAGGCTTAGAGTGTTATATTGAGAGAAGAAAGTCATACCAGCTTATTGTGCTCTGAAGGAACATAAATCCTTAGATCATTTACATGAGAATTGATAAAATACACACAACACTAGTCCGAGGTGTAAGAAGGCTGCCAAAAAGGTGTTTCATAAAAGAGATACAGATATGAAAAGTCTTTTAAGTGTATCCTCTCGATCTTGTTAAGGAGCATTTTGTACTGTATGTAGCAACCTGATATACATATAAACATTCATACGAAGCACTTCTCTGAAAACAGTTTCTTATCGCATCATAAACTAAAGTGTACTTTTACCACGATCTCCTCAAAACTATATACAATGTAGAATGAGATGATTTCCTCTGGGGTACTTGACGGTTGTGCTTAGTGCAACAGCCTTCTGTGTTTTCACTGACAATTGAAACTTCAGTTCTTGTCAGCTTCATTTAAAAGCGCCCATTAACACCCTCTTCTTATTGGCCTACCTTTAGTCTCAAGATCTAAAATATTTCCTTTTTTAGCCAGAGAGGCCTTTTCCGTACAAGTACTAGTATTAACAAGAGTCCTGTTGAGTTCCATCATAATGATAGGTTTTCTTTTTAACGTAACGATCCTTTCGTTAGACAGTTGCGAATGAGATTGATTCCCGAAAGCGTTGACAGCATCCATATATTGAAAATGATCCACAAAGATGCTACATTGAGACATCTAGGTAATGTTAACACAAGAAGATTTGATGGCATAAATAAGACTATAGAATGCTAAATACACATACTGATTGATGGAGGGGCAAACTGACAACCCTAGGAAAGTGAACTATTGCTGAAAAACAGCTGCTCCGAAATCGAGCAACACTTGTAGAAATGACAGCAGCCCTTGACAGAGATTAAAAAACAATATTTCAAATTTTAGTGCAATTCCCAAAGTTACTATTCAATGCTTTGGACCGAAATTTAATCGCCTCTTCCAGCAATCACAGAAAAGTTCTAAACCGATTATTCTGTCAAGGTGTGTTGAGACAAAATTATTTATTCAAAAAAGGTAATTACAAAAGGTCCGAATATCACTTTTGCCTGTCATAACTCTTTGCCAAACTCTATAAAGCTTGTTTTCGAGTTATTGATATTTAGATTTTGCCTTTTGGGTTGCTCTCAACCTCAAGTTAACCAAACGGACATGCATATCAGCAAAACTTTCTTTTCTTTTACTTCCCAAATTTCGCAATGAAAGCGATAAACTATCTCTTTTCTCCTTCACTTCCTGACATCAGCAATTGAGGCAACGATGGAAGATAAACAAACTGAGGAAGAAACTCCTTACGCACAAAAATTGGAAGAAATTCGAAACCAAAAAAAACCTATTTGCATGCTGCATAATTGCGTGATAAGGGTTTGGATCAGC
Source organism: Palythoa grandiflora (assembly GCA_026546935.2). Taxonomy (NCBI): domain Eukaryota; kingdom Metazoa; phylum Cnidaria; class Anthozoa; order Zoantharia; family Sphenopidae; genus Palythoa; species Palythoa grandiflora. The sequence goes on along the minus strand of JAOCPT020415562.1, from coordinate 24,107 downwards.
TAAAGCCTATCTGCTATCCTCACTTAATTGATTTACTCAGAAAAAGCATAGCTTTGATAATTTAGCTAACATTTCATCGACGTGACAAAGATTTATAACAAGATATTATTACGGGGTGACACTCTTCACCTCAAGTCGCCTTCACACTGTCAGGACAGCCACCATCAGCCCGTGTTCAAGTAGTACTTAGAAAAAGCTTATGTTTAAAGCACTTCACCTGCGCTTTCATGACAACAATAATAACCTCGAATATGTCCCCCAAACGGTGAGTCGCGATCAGCACTGCAATTAACGATTTTGTGAAAATTTCGGGAGGTTGCAGCTGACTGCATTTGCGGCTTTTTTTTATGGTGTGGGAAGTCCTTGCAACGCACACTCAAGATACACTAGTTGCACTGGTCTTCATTATAAAAATCTCGAGCACTTCCTAGCTGATTGTAGATATAAACTATGACGAAAGTGTAATAAATTATTAGATGACAGTACTTCAGGAAATTACTGGAGGAAATTGCAGAGGCGATCTTGTCAGATTTATCAAAGAATCAAAGGGTAGTGTCAACGGAAAGACAGTAAAAGGAACAGCACAATACACATACACTTAAATGAAAACAGCCCAATCATAATCTTCTTCGAAATCCCAAAAAAATTCGATATATTTAGATATATATACGAAACCTTAATTTTATAGCTAAATCCTATTGTAATTGTAGATACGATTTTCCAGATTTCTCATATTTTGTATTTTTTTAAACCTTTTTCAAGGAAAAAACTGAAAACCTGTGCAAGATACAAAATCTCGTTAATTACACTCTCTTTCAAATTACGACAATTCTTTCTTTAATGCCCCGTAATCGTTTACATAGGAAAAAAACCCATTTCCTAGATTTCCTATCAGTAAAGCACAAATATATAACTAAGCAAATGCATCTAAGTCCACCCCCATATATAAGCAAATTCAATTTCCATCATGATTTTTCGTGTTGACAAATCAGTAAACGAAATTGGCACATCTGCCTTCAGTTGTTAATTTCATCATCTTCGCTCTGTCACAATAATTTCAGCAAGAGCAATCTTCCCTTTGTTTTTTCAAACAATGGAGAACCCAGCACTAAAAACAGCTCGTTCAGAACCGTTCAATTTAGCCCAATTGTAACTTTTCTTTGACAATTAACAATGTTTGTCCTTGAAGAGCTTCCCGTGTCAGTTCAATCTATAGATGATAAGCCAAGGCGTTTGCAGGCGAGGAACACACGCGATAACAACAAACCGCAGAAAACCCTACAGCGCGGTTTGAAAAGCCATTATCACAGTTTGTCTGTTTGTCACTCAAAAAAAATCGCAAAAGCCACACGAAGAAAATTTTTTTGACAAGACAAAATTTTGTCTGTTCTACTAACGACATATAATGACTTCGCTTGCACGCATATGGAAGTGATAGAAATTTACATATCTGTCCTTTTCTTGTCGTGTACGAAGTAAAATGATATTCTTTTTAATTACTGAGAGAAAGAAGCCTTTGTGCAGCTGTGTCAACAATGACCTAGAGCTTTCAACTCAATAAAAGCCCTAAAGAATAAACGCATTTTGGAAGCAATAATTTCACTATTCACTTTCACTCTTTATAGAATCGCAAACGTGGATTAACACAATAGAAAAAGCTACATGTTTAGCATAATAAAGGCTTGATAAAACAGTACCATAGATAAATTCTCCTTTAGTGCTATATTATTGAGGACATTATTAAAAAGACATCCAAGACGGAAACAATTTAATAAAGAAGTGATGGAACTGTCGATTTTAATAAAGCGAACTGCACGCTTACCTTCCGGCGTTTCGGGGCCTTCAAGGGCCGAATTTGAGGGTGGTTGGGTGGGGGATTGCACATTTTGCCCCGAGTTGGTATTTTCGCTTGGTGGAGCTGAATTCCAGTTCTGTTGATTCGTTGGCTGTGAGGAGAATTTACATACAACTTGAATATCGAGGATCGCGTGAACTTTTCTGTTGTTATCGTACTAAAACAATCTTAACAATTGAAATCCATTCAGAAAATGACAGAAAGTGAATATAAAAAGCAAAGCTCGAGGTGCAAAAATTACGACAGATAACCCTACTTTTTGTCGTAAATGATCACTGAATGGTGAAATATCATTCACATAACAAAACGCGCTAATTACCCCAAAGTTTGCCCACCGCTCTTTTCTTGCGTGTTACTGTTGAATTTTGAAAGTGAGTTATCGGTCTTGAAATTTTCGACATCTGTTAAATTGCGACTTGAAAATAACTAAAGGGCAGGGACCAACTCATAGCGAAGACAGCTACAACACAACTGTTTAAAGTTTCTGTCAGAAAAAAACAAGAGGTGTGAATTTGATCTTAGATAAATGCTTCAGTTCTGGGGCGCGAAAGGGCTGTTTCAACACGTCAGCCCGCCAAAAGAACTGTCGAAACGCAATGAAAACTCTAACAGCCTGACAAAACACAACAGCATATTAAGTGTCTTATTTGATGCCTAAGGTGTTCAAAAGTGACTTTTACGAGATATTTTGTGACGGTACGTTCAAATATCCGCGGCGCAGGGACTACTTAGCACAAAGAAGAATGACGAACTTAACAAACAATGACTAGTTTAGAAAACATCACCACGGGAGATGTAATAAAAAGAGAAAGCGCGTGTATCTTCAACTCAAGTCTCTGCAAGGGCTAATTCAGGTACTAAGCGAGTCAATCTCGCGATTTTGTGAGCTTAAAATATTGATATCACGGGTCTTAATAGCCTTTCATCCACTTAGAAGATAATTTGATGTTGTGAGGGAAATTTACACCTTGGACGCGTTGTCCAAGCCCCGGCAACACGCAACAGAGGCGGAGTAGAATGAACGTTGCCACTGCTACCAGAAAACGCAAAAATACTTACATCTCTCCCATGCAGTACTTGTAACGTCTCGTCCAAAGGGCTTCCTGGGGTACCATCACTATCACACTTGCCCTTACTGCTTCCTTCCTTCTCGTCCATCACCAAGTCAATGGGCATTTTGCCTTTCAGACAGGCAATGTAACGCTTACAAAAATTATCACAGAGCTCGTGCACCTTCGAGGAAAAGTTATGGACAAATTATCCAATTTTTTATCACAGGTAGTTTTCAATTTAAAGTTAACAGTTCTGTTAACACAGAGAAATACCTTTGAAATCCAACGAATAAAAGCAAATGACAGGACGAGATTAAATTTCTATCTAAAGATAACGTTAATTTATGCATTATGCAAATTCTAGTCTGAAATTTGTCTGGAGAGTTTATATACACACAGAGCTGAGTGCAGATTGACTATGTTGAACCTGCGATCCTGGCGTGCATTTTATGAGATTTATTATTGTTGGAATCATTGATCGGCGAACGGTTAGAAGTTTTTTAATTGAATTAATCGAATAAACAATGAGTTATTTCTACAACCCTTACCTTTTCAAGCTCCAGTAAGTGAAATCTAAGAACCTGGATGGATTGAATCATCTATAAACGAAGTTACAAGAAGATAAACTGTGAGAGTTTGCCAGTGCAAGGAACGTCATGACAATAAAACAGAGAACTGTGTATTTGCTGTCGAAACCAGCTTAAAAATATATATGTACGCCAAAAGCATGTGGCACTATTTGTGTTATTTAAATTCAATCAACGGGGCTTGTATTAATATTTTAATACGTCCACACACAAAGCTTATAGTTTGTGGGTTTTAAAAGATAAAACAACACTTACCAAACTATCGACTTCGTGGTTTGAGGAGAAAATGGTCTTGTCACCCCTAAACTGTACAAGATAACAGCAAAGATGTTATTATCCGGGCAAGAAGGTTACACAAGCGTGATTGAAACTATTACAGAACCAGTTCCAGAGCATAACGTCAGACTAGTAAAAACCTCAGTTAAAAGATATCCTGCGGTCCATTTGTGGAAACTGTAAAATTGTAACAAGCTACGTAGCTAACCTGGAAACTAAAAAAGCGACTCGACAAACCTGTTTTGCGAATGCTGAAATATCCTCGTTGAATGAAGCCGAAGAACACACATCACCGCCGACAGCTCCCGGCTCTCGTGGAGTACAAGTAGCAAGTTCGCACTTTTCGAAGATAAGAGCCAGCAGTGGGAAGAGTGGATGCCTGGTAAAGCAGAGCACGAGGTATGAATGAATCACGTCTAATTTACTTTTCCATTACATTATTCAACCATCGCCTTCCCAGATTATCTCACCTTAGGGAACGATAAAAAGCGCGGAAATGTGTGATCTGTTTGTTGCTACGGTTGTACTGCATCACTGCACCCGACAATTCAAGACTCCATTGAGATGATGTGTTTGAATATGAATTGTTTCACACCTCCAAGCTTCGTTTTAATAATTATCGTCATTGTATAGCAGTTATTATACACGGTAGCAGATCAAGCAATCAGTTAGAATTTGCAGGTAAGACTGACAAGTAAATTGCAGCGCTTAAAGTGTACCTACCCATATATTAATTCCTTATCTCTCTTATGAATATCAGACACAGTGGTCATAACGGACGCAGAGACAGAAGGTGGAGGATGATGGTACGCCGAGCTTGCGCTCGTGTGGTTCATATGTGGCTGCAGTTGGCCCGCAGACGAATTCCGACTGTGATCGTACATCGATGCTGGCCCTTCCATTCCTGCGAAGGATCCGACATCATCGTATGGCTGAAAAATACAACGATCCTGTCAGCTGTTACAAATAATACACATTGTATGCTAAAACGAAGAGCTATTGCAAATCTAAACAGTCTCTAGAAATATGCACAACACATAGCACGCCACGGACTCAGCTCACTGACCCGTTGCGCCATACAGTTCGGCCGAGCTGATTTTGTTGCACGTTGTGATTTAGATCGCTGTACGCAATGTCGTTATCGTACAATTGCAGTAAATGTTTAATCCTGAATGCTGACAATCGCTTTGGTGCTAACACAGTTGGATAGCTTTCTAAACTTACAACCCGTCAACCGTATGTAAGAAAAAGATGTTTAGTCCCGTCAACACAACCAGTAACGAATTGTCAAGCTTGTCTCGTGGCTTTTGGTCACAACTCTGTCAATCACAAGTCAGAATTTTCACAGATCTTGTCACTTACTCAGGATGGAGAATTTAGTTTTCGATCAGAGCGCCTTTCAGTTTTACCGGAAAGTTGCCAATGAGTGTTACGAGTTTGAAGGGCTAAGAATTTAATACAGGAAGGATATTCTTTGCGTCTACAATATACTGATTCTCAAACACTTATAATGCTTTCAACATGAATAAAAGCTTTCTATCAGGCAGGAGTAAATGAGACACTCACAGTTAATTCTCCAGTTTCATGCTATAAAAACCAGCCACTTTTTAATAAGACGTGGTGGAACCAATTAGTGACAGCAGCCAATGAGAGGGCGGGAAAATCGTCATGCTAAATAATGTGTCTAAACATTTCAATCTTTATTGTCTTAGCTATCACGGCACACTGCACAGCACCCGGGGCGTGTCGATCTTTTCAAAACATACAACAAAGTAATCCACAGCAATTTGAAAATGAAAAATAAACATCAGAGAATAGAATGATGATTTTCCTTGCAGCATTGGCCGCAAAGATTCCGTGATTATCTTGCCGTCATTTCACAACCTCATTTAATCAGAACAAAATAACAATTTATAAATGTCGTGAAATGCCGGGAAGTATGTAAAACAACCCATTGTGCATTGGTGATTGACAGCTCCAGAACACCTGCTGTTAATTGGCTTTGTAATGTTTCTTCTTGCGTCGAGCTTTCCACAACACACAACGAACTATAATAAACGTGTTAAAAGCGTAAATACAGCTGAAAAAATGTGCGCAACATTGGCCAAATTTTGAGTGTTTTAGCAATTTGGTCGACATTCACTTTCTATACTTCAAATTGCTTTTATTAAATTTGATGTAACTTGGAAGTACCTTTGATGGATTATGTTTCGTTATCAATTTCCTTGTCTCACCGATAAACGATGAAATGCGACTCCCTTTGTCACGTCTGACAGGAGGGCGGGGAAGCACGACACCCCGCAAACGACAACATGTCGCTTTGAACACCCTTGAAACTATACAAAATAGCAAACTTGACAGTCCGCAGTGTGAATTTCATTGTCATTAAATGATGTTAACTCTTGTGGGTTTTCGTGATCTGCTAGTTTCAGCTTCAACAACTCATAGATGTACGATCAGACACAAGCTAAACTATGATTGCCCGGTATTCACGTTAATGTCTGCTTTTGTCTTCGCTCTCTGTTTTTTAAAATCTTTATCAGTGCATTTAAAAGGAAGGAAAAAGTTTTGAGGTGAGCGCAAGAACTAGAATAGCTAATACGAAGTTTGAAATATTTACCGGTTCTAGAACAGATTTGAATCAGTGCCTGAAAACTAAAAGCGCTGTGAAAAATTGCCAGCATACTAAAATGAAACCGGAGACCCTTCTCCTGCCCACGTATGGCGCAAAAGCAACAGATCAGAAACACATTGGCCCTATATCCGTCGCTTAATAGCACAACATACCCTTAGAAAGAACTCCCTTCGCTTAGCAATCAATATTTAAATTTTATTACCGATCAAGAAACGTTTATGATTTCATGTATGCCCGATCTCATCAACAGATGTTTTTGTCTATATAAATCCAATTTTCAAAACGAAGTGAGCATTCTGTGCAATTGAATACAGCTAATTTTGATGAAACTTTGATCAACCAATTTCTTTCCTTTGACTTTGTCAAAAAATAATCGGCAGGGCTTTTCTTGCAGATTCATTCTGTCGTCAGTTTTTAAAACGGAAAATAAATGTCACAACTCAAATTTCGTGATCCGTCAGCGTAACTGAATGGTGCTGATCGCGACTTAAAAAATCCCAAGGCAGATTGTCATTTTGTTGTTATACATTTCAGCATTTAGTCAAAAAACTGTCGTATTGGTGAAAACCCTTCATGTTGCTTGACATTTGCTAATGAGATCTGTATGGCTTCTCTCTGTAACTCCTGTGCGATTAGTACTGGTATTAAATACGTTCTAATATCGCTACTATAAACACGTACAAAGGTTGTTCCATAGCATCAAATGTTCAGAGATGTAGGGTCTGAATTATTTAAGACGCGGTCGATTGGGAGGAGCACTTTAAAATCTGCGATCAGGTATAATCAAAATTGTTTATCAAAATAATTTACATCTTGGTTTATTCGAAAATGCTTTTACTGCGTCCCAGTAAAATTAGAATTACGAAAGAGATGATTTTGTTTACTTAAGTTCTTCGACGTGATTTTGTACACAGCGTAATGTGGTGGTGATACATTCTCTGCACGATGGATAACCGATTAAACATCTTAAACGACTTAGTGTCGAACGTGTCTTCGGGCTTGTTCAATAGCAGAATTAGCGGTTGCTGTCAGAAATCAGGAACTTAAAACGCAGTCATGAAAGCAAATGATAAAGTGATAACTGTTACACCATTAGATGGTAAACCTATTGACAAGGCACAGTCAACCACAACTGGGAGGTTCAAAGTTGCTTCTACGCTCAAGGGTCACGCATCTTTGTATTAATGGAACAAAATTATTGTCTTGTTTTAACTTTTCCTACATGACAAAGTTATACTTTTAATAGAACATCGCATGATTAACTTAAAGTGATCGATAATTCTTGTGAGTTTTATGATTAACGAAATGACTCAACATTTCGCTAATGTTTGTTGTTTTTTAAAATTGTATTTTCTTTTATCGGAGGAAGAAAACAGCTGAAACATATAAATCAAATGTGTCTTTTAACAGTGTGCTTTCAAATTGCAAACTTTCAAAGTATCTAAGTGTCTAATCCTTGTCATAGTCCTCTTTGCGATTTTAATATTAAAACATGGCCAAAAATATATGAAGAGACAAGAGTATTTTCGCAACCTAGTTACAGAGGATTTATTGTATTCATGATTGTAAAATAAAAGAATTACATTGAATATGGTCACACCGTCGGCGTTTTTATGTTGTGCTTTTTTGCAGCCCAGCGGGGTCATGACAATCTTTCTTGTATTTACTTGATAACATAACACAATGAAATTTATCTTTGGCTGGCGGTGCGTGTATCTGATAAAGGCTACAACTTCTCATTGCATTCAAACGTATCAGCGACAATTTGACATCGATAAAAGAAAGGTTGTATCTCATTCCTTGACAATACTCAAATTGTAAACCATGAATCGTATTTTATAACAATGATGTAGACATAAAAGTACAAACTTCATACTAAATCTTTTAAGACAGCATGCATGCATTCCTTTGACATGCTGTCCCGAGAAACACTTTGTCTGTCAGATGGAAGGTGAAAGAAATAGTCAGACAGTGCTGCATATTGGCCCTAGTTCCGCGTTATGTAAGTTTGAACTGTAATTCTACTTCAGCGTTTTAAAAAAGCCTTGGCGAATATAGAACAATAGTGACAGCATTTGAATAAATTTAACCTCAGATATGAGGGTGACAAAGATGACTGAACACAACTGAAGACGACTGCGGCATATTTAAAAACAAGAAACCCCAATGATCGCTTTGCCGCGGGCGGTTGGACCGTGCAGTTATGGTATTTTCGACGACAAAAGTAACACGTATATGACAACAATATTTGCTGTAAATTATACTAAATTCTCTATATCTGAGTCTGTAAACTTTACAGTAATATGAGTGTCGAAAGAAACAACTGTAAACAAACGCGATCGTATTCGCTCATATTAGGCGGCAAATATACCGAGTGTGTTTATTGTTGTTTTATTGTAATTTCCCTTTTAATAACAACTCCTAGTCGTCCTCTTAGAAATTTCAGCTCTCCTTTCGAGAATCCATTTTTAAAAGCTGCTTTGTAGCTCTCGAAGATTTTAGCCCACAGTTTGCTCCGCTTACTGGCTACACAATTCTGGCATTTCTTCTCTAGCGTGTTTCAATTCAATTTGATTGCTTGCTTGCTAAAACACCGCAAATGACAAAGAAAACACAGAATGACTCTGTTCTTTAAAAGTAATACTTATTCAGTCACTCGAAATATCACAAACTAAAGCATTTTATCATAAATCTTGACATGCAGTGAAACGACATATTTTAAAAACAGACCCATGAGTGACGTGTAAACTAAACATTTGTTTAGACTAGGCCTCACCAGCGTACCTGCCTTTAGTTTAATCGATCTTGATGCATTTCTGAAATAGCAATTCCCGGCGTGTTTAAGTATTCCACGAGAAAATTTCATCTGATATAACCCGAGCTCCCACGGCCACTCGAATTCAACTCAATACACATGTGAACGAGGTTGAAAGAAGGGCAATGTACGCCGTGCTGAATTCGGTTTAAAATTACCATCTTGGGTGTTCTCGTTCGAAATAATCGGGGAAATAGATTCTGACCGGTTACCGTCTTAAAAAAACTTAAGCTTGTTGCTGGTTCAATAATCTTCTGCCGACAAGAGGTGTTAAGATACAAATGTCGTTTATAGCAACTTTTATTATCAAAGTTTGATGGCTCGCCTGTTGCCTTCACTTTCTCAAGCGTGACATTTTAATCCCATCCTGAAGGCAAAATTAAAATTGAAAACAGGTTGATTTAGCACATTCTTATAAGTGGTTGTATTTCTACCCCATAATTATCGATTTTAAGAACTGCAGTCATATAATACGTGATTTTCTGAGGCGTGGAACCCCAAAATAGAACACTCAAAATACGAGCTGATACGAAATGACGTACACTTCCTTTTGGTGGCGGTGATATCAAAACATAACAGGGACTCACAAAACAAAACTAGAATAAACGAACAAACAAGTAATTATTTTTGCCCAAGGCTTAAATTTTCCTAAAGAAAGCAAAACCAATGCAGTGAAAAGAATGTTGACTAAACCGTTGTATTTTTAACTAAAGGTGTTTATAGGTTTTGGAACACTTTAAACTGAGCGTAGACACGAAGTCTGATGGCGCCATTTCTAGTGCTCGTGTTACTTCTAAGTTATTGCCAAATACACAGGTATTATTTTCACCAGGAAAATGAAACGAACATAAAGAAGCTATTGTAGGAAAATAGAAAATCTATTTTAATTCGCAGCTTTTTTACCCGGGTATATCAGTTTCCGAACTAGCAGGAACATATACTAAGTCATCTATTTATAAACACAACATAAAAGTTTCAGTGAAAGAAGAATCCTTTATAAATTTCTTTATAGACATCTAAGACTTACTAACACATTAATAGAAGCAATATGTAAGGGCTTAAACTAAGCGAAGTTTTATATTTAAATCTAAATAATTCTCGCCATAGTATTCCATTGATTACCAACTAAAAATAGTGTGCTTGGTGAAGATTTGACCATGGATATATATGTTCAGTTTGATCTTTAGCATACATCTAGCAGCACTAAATGACTCAAACTACATGAAAAAGTTTTGTTTAGATATTGAAGGTTTTTCATAAGCTTTTGCACACCATATCGACAGATATTATTGGTATAGTTTGAAAATAATACATGGTCGGTCTAAATGGTGCACACTGAACAATTAGTGTGACTGTGAACATCTTGTAAACCAACTAGATTCAAATTCGCAGAAACCCAGCTCCACAGTACAATTTTGCAAAATTCGTACAATTAACCTTAGTTTCTTGCAAAACTATCAACATTCAAGTGAAAGATATCTGTTTATTGCATAGTTATAACTAAAGCCATAAATTTCAGTGGTAATAAGACACACATTTTATTTCAGTGGTAATAAGACACACATTTTATTTCAGTGGTAATAAGACACACATTTTATTTACTGATAACAAAGAACGCAAAGAAAAACTTTTGAAACAAATTTTGTCTTTGAACAGTGAAAAAAAAAAACCCAATGATATATATGATTTTTTTCTGTACTTCTCGGTTTACAGTTTCCGGCAAAATAACCTAATTTATGTAATACAGTGCGTTGCCAAGAACAAGGCGCCCACCTTTTTACTACTTGAGCTAACTGTCCAAATCTGTCCCTGAGACATGAAATTAAAATAGCGCCTCCTTGAATTTTCCTCATCTGTATTCATTTTAAAGCTTTTTTTGTGCTGCATATGGCTCTCGGTGACAAGCAAGTTAGTGCCAAAGTTTATGCCTTTTATCGCTCAAGCGAATTAAGTGATGATCCCGTTCGACCTAGAATCAGTTGTTTCTCGACGAAGTAACGTGTGGTTTTTGACTGTCAACACTTAGTGTTCCTGATATGCAGCAAACACTTCTTCAGTTCAAAAACAATGTTACCACGAAAGCAAACAAGAATCTTATTCTTTCCCGGTATGTCACTGGCAATAACTTGCGCGTCTTTTAGTTCTGTATTTGGTACTAGCGTGGTGGTTGTAAGGAAAAAACTGACAAAGAAACAACACAGAATATGAATCACTTCTGTATGTTTGCACAGAGAAGATTACAACACCATTTTGGCACAACTCGTTCAAAATTTGACTTTTTTTTTGTCAGCGAACGAGTTGAAAAAGCTTGCTGTTTAGTAATATACTTCTGGAGTAATCCATAATCACAATTTTTGCTTTCTTTGTCCGGCGATCAACTGATATGTCATTGTCATCGAAAAAGTATTCAGGTCTTCCCATTTTGATTCTTGTTCACCACACAAAATTGTTGAAACCAGCAAATTATGAAGAAACAAGATACGTAAACTTACCCATGGTAATCGTTGTACACAAAGAAGCTAGATGTGAATTTTCAGGAAGTCTGTATTTTGAGGCGGAACCGGAGACTTAAATGTTAGCTGGCTCGAGCCCTAGGTGCTGACTGTGCTTTCACTGTACTTATCGATGAACAATTTGAGTATTCATAGCCTATAAAAGCAACGTGCTAAAATTCACAAAGCCTATGAAAACATGTTTAAGCAAGCATATTAAACTCTTCTCAGTCTAGCCTTGCTACTTTTATTCTTTTTGCAGACAAATTCGAGTAATATATCAACAACTATAGCATGTATAAGAACTTTGTTACACCGCCGGTCAAAGTCTGATTCTGGATTTGAACTCTGAAACAGAAATTGAGAAAAGATTTTCTCATTGTACTCTTTCTTAGAATACATGTGTTGAATCCGCGTTTGTTTACTTAGAGCAAAATAACGTCCGTGTAACATATTAAAGAAGAAATGAACCACGCAAAGAGGAATTGTGTTGCTTCTTTTGATAAACATACTTGTGGTAACCACTGTTTTCTTGTTGTCACGTACGTTAAAGATGTCCAGAACTTTTCTTGATAGGCTCAGGAAACAGACTGTCTTTGTGAACATGCATTTGTTTTACTTAATGTGGATTAGAAATAAATGCAATTACACTCGCAATTTTTTGTGTTGTCATCTCAGTGTTCTGCATTGACAGTTGATGTATCTAGGTTTACTACCGATACCCTCAATCAAAGCGTTACTCGATAGCGCGCACTACTTGTTGAAACCCAAAGACTGAAAGTAGATCTGTCGAAAATTCAATTCAAATGTCGCTATCTGCCTGTCAGATTAACATTCCACCTAAAACAACCAGTATATTGAAAAACAAATCAAACACGTTTTGAACAACACAATAGTATTCCTTTTTAACCTCGTGTTTCATGAATATTTCTTCAAAAAGTCTTCTTATTGCACAGTTCGTGTTGTGCTTGGAAAGAAACAAGATGGCGGAAGGGCCACACTAATTAAATGCTTTTGAAACGACATTCGCGTGCATATCTGTTTGGGACATTCGTAAAACGAGGTAGATGGTACGTAAGGACCTTACATTTATTATATTATTCCTTACACATATTGCTTTTACTTTCGTACACTGAAAAACTATAGTGGCTCTGTAGTGGTTCCTTCGTCAAGAATCTTTTGCCAAGCGGTGGTGGCGTGAGTTCAGACACGTTTGTGTACTGGGATCTTTAGTTAAACGATCTATCATCACGCCAACCACACAAATGAACTATATATAGTTTGAGTAAAACTTTTATATTTAAAAACTTACTTTTACACTTAACTTTAAATTTTGATTTTTGTTTGGCAAAAAACCGTATGAACATAGTCTCGAATAAACGTACAGGTGAGTATATTAGTGACCAACCACTAGAAACAGAATTTGAAAATTTATGGTTCCCTGTTGTATTTTCAAAGGAAGCGAAATACTTTATTACAAAATGATGTAAGGTTTAAAATGTTTGGTTTAGTGTGAATCAGCGGTTAAGATAAGTTGTATTTATGATTTTACTTTCTTCATTTGAAAGTGTTAGTCATGTTTACAGTAGCGCTTAAGTGACGATTTTAAATATTATGACATTCCTTCTTGCCCTTTCAATATCAAAAAAGAGCTTTGCGATGAATTACATTGACCGTAGTAATATCTTTATTATTATTTCTCCAAAAGTATTGTGCCCGAAGAGGTCTCCAAAGTCTGTTGAATAGTAGGTCTTATTACACTGTAGCTGAGATAAATGCAGCAGTGCAATGTGGTACTTGAAGTTAGATAAATAGTTTGGTTCATCAGACGGAAGACCAACCATTTTTAACACGGTACTTTTAGTTTTAGCAACACATGTTTAAATCAAGTTTTGCTATCTATTCGTATTTGGCATCTCACTTTACGAGTACAAAAACTTTCTTTCAAAAATATAATTCAAGTTTTCTATTCTTCCTAAAAATACATACATTTTTAAACAGTTACCTCTTCCACTCACTCACTTACCAACTTTTCTATTTCATCAAAAGTAGAAATAAAAATCTGCGGAAGAACAGGTTCTTCAAAGATAGACATGTTGAGACGGTGTAACACTATTGTACAATGTACGCCACTTTAATAAACCCCAACCATGGTGAAAATGTTTTCGCTCAGCAGGTTCAACTTTTTGTAACCCACTATCGGGCAAATTACAATGTTCTGTTGATTAGGTGACCGTTGTCAACCTGTGTCGACCCATACACTTACAGAACTGGTTTAAAATACACACAAAGGAATCATATTAATTCGAGCGAAATTTATCTTTTACAGAAAATCTTGAACCAGCGTAATAACGATGTACTGTCTTTTTCATTGATATAGTTGAGGTTGTTTCTTTTATGGAAGTGAATGAATTTTAACAATCCAAGGAAATTTTAACAAGAGAGCTTCACTCTTGTCAATGGAGCCGGTCGTGTTGCTAAATGACCCTCTCAAGCGGACGATTGGACTTAACTCTTAGTGACTTTAGCCGAGTTACGATTCCCGAACAACCTACAATAAAAGTGGCCAAATTAATCGCACACATTACGATGTATTTCACCGCCTTTTCTATGCATAAATAATCTAAAATGCAAACTGTTTCTTTGATCAAAGCCTGCCGACTGCATTGACAGCAATGGAGCCCACGAGTCTCTGCATATCATTTTAAACAGTTCTGACTTTACATGCATCTGTGTTTTGTCAGTAAATTTTAAAGTGAGTTTATAGTAAGAAAGTTTTCTTATTTTTAAATATTTAAATCGCGTTGACTTTTTTAGCACGAGGTGTGAACCCTTTTTTAATATAGCCCAATAGTCAATGAGAAAGTGTCTTTGGAGCTGTCCTAGAAACTTGCCTAAATATTGAAGCTTGGTAAATTATTTTTAGCAAAATACTCAAGCAAAAAACTAAAGAAAAGAAAACGTTGAACGATGTTTCGTGTTCATTAAACAGTATAAAGAAATGTTTTTGGTTGATTCAACAAAACCTCGTGCGCAGGATGCTGCCACGTCAGAACAAAATATGGCAGGGGATTATTCAAATTTTACTTGTGGGAAAGGTTGAGAAGAAACTTAAAGAATTACTTATATATGTAATATACTATAAAACTTCTGGAAACAAAGTTTACTTTGGTTAAGCGCAACAGGAAACCTAAACGTTAGTGACAAAATTCATACAATTGTGATATCTCTTTCGCGGTTGAGACACTTAAATTAACGACAGAGAAATTTAACTTGTTTTGCTAGAACTTAGAGAAATCAGATATAAAATTAAGAGCATGTTTAATTTTTTTCCTTAAACATACCAAACATAAGTTGTACTGATAGTATTGACCAAAGAAGCGGGCGAAATATATATTTAGATTGTGAGTTGTCAGGTGGTCCGTGTGTGGTTTTTGCTTTTCCACAGAACTTTCAGCGCTAGCTACACAACGTACGAATAAAAAATTTACAAAATTTTAAATAATCAAACTATCCGCAGTCGTTGTAATATAGTTGTGTTTGATGCTTTTGTAATTTATTTTTTCTCACTGAAAATAATATATATGCAACTAGCGGTGATACTGCATGCATTTCTGTATATAGCATTCAGTTTTATCATTTGTGGCAAACAGTTATGGCACTACCTGTTTTGTCATAGCACTTTTTTACCATGTAACAGGTACACTTTTTTCTCTGTACACGCAATTGCTCTTCTTTAACTTCCTTTCGAGAACTTTACCAGTTTATTTTTTCTCACAAGAAAATGTGTCCTTCGCCTACTTAATGTTAGTTTTTAAATTGGAAGAACATTTAATTCCGTAGCGAGCCACTGCTTCTTAATTCTAACCGGTTCAGTATATATAGGCAAACCAAACTCAAAAATTGTTCTTTCTTTTACCGTCTGCTTTTTTGCTTAGATTAAAAAAAGAGCACGCAGTAACATTTGGCTGACGCAAAACTTGAAATTATCTTAGAAATTTAGAAATTGGAAATATATTAGCTTCCACCATGAATATATACATACATACTTATCAATTTTAAAAAAATGTATAATAAAAAATTAAGAGAAGAAGCAAAAAATACAACAGAGCGCCACACAACAGAGCGACTACTGGCTCCAAAACTTAAGTGTGCCCTATAGGTGATAAAAAAATGCAATTATATTGTATTAAAATATAAACTTTATTCACTTATATTGTATAAAACTAGATTTGTCCCAATCCCCTTATTTGTAGAGAATTGCTTACATGATATTTTCAGTGCTCTAGTTTTGTTTTCTGTTTCGTGTAAGTCGATCAGAGACATATCTTACATCTATTATTGACACATCGTTCTATAATGGTTTGTTAAATGGTCCTACTTCGACAAGTGTTTTTCGCTTATTCGTTAAAATATATTTTTTAATTTTTATCATCTGTAACCGCACAGTTTGATATCATTTTGGAGATATAAATGCTGCGTAGAAAATAATTTTTAAGAGGAATATTCTCTCCTGTACAATTTAAAGGAAACTAACATTAATTTTAAATTACATTTAAACGTTTTTCCGCTTTGCATTGGTAGAAATTGTTAGTTTGACCCAAATTTGGAACTACTTTAGTAAAAGAAACCTTTTCTTTCTTTTTTTTATTATATCTGTTTTCAAATGAGCTGCGGCGCTATTTAGCATTCTGTAGAATTATTCATGGTCTTTATGTGTTTGTGATACAAATATCTGTATTTAGATATAACTGAAAAGGCAACGCTCACCCATTTTCCGTTGGATCGAACTGGACAAGCCGCAGCTGTCACTTTTTCATATTTGTGCAGAAAACTGACACCTTTTTGTCACCTGTTGAACTCCTGTGTTTTTCTTGTATTTTATATAACCAAATCTGGAGGTGGATTGCTTCTTCTTAAATTTCTTTTCGTTTTTGACTGTCAGCACTAACATAAAAAAAACTTCAATCAAACCGACGACATTGACAGGCATATTTTGTCAAGATATTCACATTTTTATAGTGCAAAAGTAAATAACTGGAATAACAGTCACATTTTACTTTTAATTTTTCACATTATAAGCAAGCATGGATTTTTGAAGATCCATCTTTGGATGAAACTAAGCTGAATTCAATCTAACAGACGGATAGATGGCTGCATGCTCAAAAGCTGCAGGGATCACATTTGAAATCATTCCGGCTATGACAGAAAATTAATCGTGTCTAGTGTTAATGCAAATTCAAACATTAATGTTGTTATGTCAGTGTGAAAAAATATTAAGCTATTGTCTAATCTATTTTGCTTCAAGTTTGATCGGAGTGTTTCCTGCGTGGGGTGACAGTTTGGCATACAAAATTTTACAAGGTCAGGCGCCCTTTTCGTCTACACACTAAATTATTTAAGTGATTCGTTTGTGCGAATAAAAACTTGATGAAACATTGATGTCGGTTCACCAGAAGGTGAAAAGGCGGTGTGGTAAAAGATCTGAAAAAAAACCCGAGGTTTCCTTATCAGAAAATTGCTAAAAAATAGCAACAGCATTTTTGCGATAAGATCTATGCAAAACAAAATATTTTTTACAAAGGTGTTGGTGGCCTGCGAATACAGTGCTGATGTTTCAGAGCAGCCATTAGTTTGTTCATTAAAATTATTTTTTTGTGTTGTAAGAAATCAGTTGTTTATAGGGGAGGCTAAAAGAACTGCAAAGTAGTCAAAATGGTATTTAAAAAATGAAATGCAACGTGCGAGTTTTGATACATCACTTGCGCGCAACCATACTAAAATAAGTTGAAAACTTAAAAACTATAAGAGCTGCTAGTTTGGCTCTACATGTTTGCAAGGTGCAGGTATACTCCAGAGTTCAGTGTCTTCCACGTTAACATGCAAACACGGCTGGATAAAGCTTCACAAAAAGATAAAAAATAGATAAAAGATAAACTCTATCCCACATTTCGCCACATTCTACTTCATGAAGGAAGATGATGATGATGATGGTAATGATGAAGACGACGAATCTTTATACAAATTGCCTGCACGACCGAAAGATGCTCTTCATCAGTGAAGTATTAAAATGAAAACGGATACTAAACTTATACAACAATATTAAAAATTTAAGTAACAAAATAATAAAAAAAGAGTAAATTCTCTAAAACTAGTTAAAATACTATGACTACAATATACTCAAGTATAAATATATTTAGCTGGTGTTAAAAAAATTGAAAACTGGCTGCTGTTCTTTAGAGTCGGTACGCTAAGGCTAAAGAAGTGTTTTGACATATTTCTGAACATATCAGTGTTTGTTTATATACAAAGCTCCAAACAACTCAGTGCAAATTTTGTAGTGTGTTAATATTCATTCACTAATTATAAACATCATACACTGGAAAACAAGCAATTATTCTATTCCATCCACGTAAGGGAACAATTAACTGGAGTCCCTTTGTTATTTTACCTAAACACGTGCTGTTAAGTGAAAAATGAAATAAAACAATTAACGCGAACACAACTAATAATTTCTAAATAGCCCGAAGGCATGCTGAAATAATGGAAATTTTCGGAAGATAATGGAAACACTTAGAAACAACTGAACTCAAACTTGACAAAGTATAAGATAAAGAACGGTGTTAAAAACATTGTTTGAATTTAGTCTAGCATGTTTTTAAAACTGATAATTGCTTTAAAAACATAAATAAATCAAGTTGCCAATACTTACAAAAATAACTAAACTATATCATAATTGCCACTTTGATTGTTTGAAAATTGTGGTGTGATTAATTAGGAGAAAAGATAACGTGAGCTGGACTGAGGCGACTGACACATTGTCATGTTGTCCTACAACTGCATTCGTTTCTTGCAAGAAACCGTAATCATTTTGCTTTGGCTCGCTTTTCCTATTATTTCTACTAACTTCAATTTCAAATTATTCTTTTAATTTTTTTTTGAGCATTTAAAAATGGCCAGATTAAAAAATACGTTATACGAGGGCCATATGTTAGAAAATTTATTTTTAGGTTAATATGTCATCCTCGTGAAATAAAGTTTATTGTATTGTATTGTACAAAATATAGACAATGTGCCCTCCCTCCCTCCCTTTAGTTATTTTTGTATTGTACTGTATATAATACTTGTTTGGCGTCCACGCCCGACATGAGAAATGCTCCCGACCAAGATAATTTTTTTATTTTTTTATTGTGAACATTTTAGTATTTTTTTGTTTTTTTGAACTGCAAGTTAGGAGTTGAACTCTTGAATCCACACGTTCAGCTTTAGTTTTAAGATATGAGATATGTAAACTTGTAGCATTTGCCACTAATTCAAACAAGTTCTTGTTTCAGTTGGCTTCCCAAAGTAAGATTTCATTTGCTTGTATGATTCTCATAATTGTTACTCAATACAGCTGTACGAGTCTTGTATGCGTGGACGTACAGTACCATAATTGATGCTTTATAAGAACGAGGCTCAAATTTTCCAAAATTTAAGAACAATTTAAAAACAAGCTCAGGCTGAGGCTTGATAACTAGGAAAGATTTTGTGGTAGAAAATTGACTAGAATTTAGATATATAGTATAAAACAAAATAATTCACTGTAATACTCTGAATCGCTCAACAAACAGTGATGGTAGTTTGCCTCTAAATTCAGTCGCACAATTTATATTATTTTCCAATACCTTGTTTTATTTTGTTTTTTTCTTCAATAAAAACTGCTCACAGAATTAAGAACAATTAAGAACAAATCGAGGCTGAAGCTGCCAAAACATCTAGAACAATGAGCCTCGGTAAAATGTACTGGTTCTTAAAAAAAATAGCGTGTAACACAAACCGCGGTTACGAACATTGATATTATAGCACAACAATATTGCACTAACTAATTGCTTGTACTGATAACAACCCACTCTTTTAGGTCCTGTCCCTACTAATGCGTTCTTTTTTATTTGAGAACGCATACTTTTGCTAATGGATTTGTTTTTGAATATTTGAGTTTGATTGAGTTACAATTTCTGAGCGTAAATAACACAATACACGCGCTTTTGTTTATAAGAACCAGTACATTTTACGGAGGCTCATTGTTCTTATCAATTCTTTTGGCAATTTGAGCCTCAAAGATGCTTAATTTGTTTCTATTTGTGTGAGCAGTTTTTAATGACGAAAAAACAAAATAAAACAAGGTATTCGAAAATGAAAGGCCTTGCGCCACACATGTATCGTATATTGTTTTTTGAGCAGTCTTTGCAGTGAATCTTTTTATGTTTTATGCTGTATCTCTAAATCAATTTTCAACCACAAAAACTTCCCTACTTATCAAGCCTCAGCCTGAGCTTGTTCTTAAATTGTTCTTAAATTTTGGAAAATTTGAGCCTCGTTGTTCTTATAAAGTTGTTCTTATAAAAAAAGCGTGTACATCCACCAATTTTTTGGCCAGAGTCCTTAGGTTGCCTGTTGACAGAGTTTCATTGATGTCCACCAAAAACAAGTCACCGCGACGTTGCCAGACCGCAGGAGTTACTGCAAACGAGTGTAATTGCAAAAAATCTCATTTTGCTACAAACAACGAAGCTGTACATGTTCAGAACAGCTTCATTGTTCTCCCACACAAAAACAACATATGGAGAAATCATACGAATCTCTTTCATATTTATACTTTAGTAAATGTATTGCTTGTAATTTTACTAGAAAAATTTTAAGCGAAAAATGAACATCAAATTGAGCTGAAAATTAAGAACAACGTAGCAACAAAAAACTCAATTTCCAACGTAAATGATTTGTTTTTCTTGGATTTTTATTCAACTTGGTTTGTAAATTCTATTCCGGCGCCAGTTCTTCGGCACTACAGTACATATGTAAAGTAAATTTATTTATAAAGACAAAACAAACACCAGAGAACTGCATATATTCCTGTTTTGACAAACCTTTACTTATACCATGGAGAAAATTAACTATTTTTGTAAATTCATAACATTCTATAACATCAAAGCTTTTAATCAGACGTTTTAGTAAAGCCATATCAGCAACGCGATATAATTTAACTTCACGGTAATATTTAAGAAATAAAACATGTTCTCCTTGGCTTCATAGCCTGGTGAAAATCGAGGCAAAAGTTTGGAAGAATTCGAGAGCAGATCAGTGAAAACCTTAGACGCAGTCGCGGGTTTTCACCTGCTCGAGAATTCTCACAAACTTTGCCGAGGTTTTCACCAGGCTATGAAGTAACGGAGGACATGTTTTATTTCTGTTATAAAATTATTAGTATCCGACAAAGGACGTCGATGTGCGTCTATTTTTTTCTTTCATAAAACTGCAAGTTCTCACATCTCACTTTCATGCTTCATAGCGCTATGCAAGCACACTTGTCGAACAGTCACAACGCATATACTATCTGAATTATTTTATAAAGTTTAATGAAAACCCGATATAAATATCATTGAACCTATCACTTTGTTTGTATCATTGTGTCACTAGTTCTGCGACGCACGTTTCCGCCATTTTGTTTGTATTATTGTGTCTAGTTCTGCGACGCACGTTTCCTGCCTTTTTGTTTATATTATTGTGTCACTAGTTCTGCGACGCATGTTTCCCGCCTTTTTGTGGTATTATTGTGTCACTAGTTCTGCGACGCACGTTTCCCGCCGTTTTGTTTGTATTATTGTGCCACTAGTTTTGACCGCATGTTTCCCGCCTTTTCTGAAACAATTAAACATAGCTGAAAAATCCCGATTCAATTCGATATTCAGAAGATGTTCTTCAAACGTTTTATCCTGAACTGAGAGCAGGATCACATCCAGAAAAATGGGGCCTTTGTTTAAGACTTTTTTTAATCATAAAAGCGAGAAACAACCACAAGAAAAACACCAAATAAGCGAAGAGAAGTAGGCGAGGTATCAGTCGTTGATATTTTCAATGAATCGTTTTTGGTTCACTATGTTGTTTCATCTCTCGCTGACTTGCTCGTTCCTGATATGATCAAAAATAAGTTTCGAACAAAAACTCTGCTAAAGTGATTTATTTCTATAATGGAAAATGTATTCTGTTTTCTGTCATTTCACTGCAACCTACAAACACGCTCCTTTTTTAACAACCATTGTTATAAGATGGCGACGCTAAAAATGTCTAAAAATTACCTAATTCAATTCAAAGAGAGAGATACGTAACAATTAAATTCTCGTAACATGCATGCTGAGTTTTCTTCCATTTTCTAGAAACCGCTAAAACTAAAACTCTTCATGCTATGAAAAATATTGTAAATATGGTTGTATTGTACTGTATTTTGCTTATTCAAAATGAGTCCTTTAAAGAGATAGCGGGTCTTCAAAGAATGTTTTTTTTTAAAACAAATAACTAAATTAACTTATGGGTTATTCCCACTTATAGTTCTACAACAGTCGTACAACGGGCCAACCCAAAAATTTCAAGCTTTGCCAAAAAATCAACAAGAAGATAATTGTGTGAACGCTGAGCTTTTTCTTGAGTCTCGGCTCTAAACTGCCTCATCAGAAACAGATGCCTTCAAACCTGCGGCATGACCATTCACGCTTTTTAAATTTAAATTTGCACCGAGTCTTTTATTTCACAATCTGTTGATTCACACATACAAATGAATCACAATAAAAACCCATGGCTAAGTGCGGTTTTTTAATTTTTTATTTTATTTTATTTATTCTATTAAAAACGACCGTAAACAAAAAGTTAAGATGAACTGAGAAAAGATGACAAAAATTATTTTATGATACACACGCTTTTTTTTATAAGAACCAGTAAATTTTGGCGAGCCTCAATATTCTTAATTTTTTGGCGATTTTAGCCTCAATTTGTTCTTATTTTTTTCTTATTTTTGTGATCGGTTTTTAATGAAAAAACAAAATAAAACAAGGTACTGGAAAATGAAACGCCTTGTGCCACACATGCATGTATTGTACGGCCTAATTTAGAGCGAACTACCTTCATTGTTTGTGGCGCAGTCTTTACAGTGAATCTTTTTATCTTTTATTCTGTATCGCTAAATTTCAGTCAGTTTTCTACCACAAAACCTTTCCTAGTTATCAAGCCTGAGCTTGTTCTTAAATTGTTCTTAAATTTTGGCAAATTTGAACCTCGCTGTTCTTATAAAGTTGTTCTTATAAAAAAAAGCGTGTAAAATAAATAAAATTCTTTTTTTATATATACTCACATTATCCCATGTGAAATGTGTTGATGGTCGCCGTAGAGTGAAAATGTGGTTGACGGGTGTGCCAACAACTCCATCAGGGCCAAGGATTGCAAGCAAACATTCGGCGGCCATATATATAACAAGATCTGGAGATATAACGAAGCTGAAGGGAAACAAGCTGAGAAAAACCTCGGCTGCCATACTAGGACCTCCGCTTACGAAAAATAAATCCGGTTTTAGAACCTTGAAACCTGAATTGTCGAACAAAAGGCGATAGACAACGCGTGTTTGGTAAGCAGACGAATTATCACTTACCACTTTAACTGTAATATGAGTTTTGTAAAATAACCGAGCAATCTCTTGAACTTGTCCAATTACGTAACGGGTGAAACCTTTTCGTTTGCTGACGTAATGTAACGTTAAACCGTAGCTCGTCTCCTCGTCGCAGTAGAAAGTTGGCGACTTTATTTCAGGATAGCCAAAGCGCATGTGTTCATGTAAATTGTCGATTCCAATAAGAAAATCCCGTAAATAACGACCGCTAACTTGGACAATTTTATCGTAGCCATAATGCGAAAAGAATTGGACAAAACAGACACCAAAAAATTGCATAAAATCCTGTTTTGACATGCCATTACTGCTCTGTCCGATGGTCATCTCCGCGGCCTCAGCGATTCGATGCATTAAGTCATCGCTGTAGATATGATGGGTAACAAAATTAGAATGTCCTACACCAGCTGTTTGTCGTATTTTCTGCCAAATTTCTTCGCCATACTTCTCCTTCAAGTAAAATTGTACGCTCTCAAGTAATAATCCATACATGGCTCAAGTCCGCTTGACCAACATCACTGCCGCAGATCTGTTTTGTTAAACAGTTTTATGTCTTACCTGTGAAAATGAAATATATGATGTTTGCTGTAATTAGCCAGAGAAAAACACGTGAGAGAGTGTGATGACAAGCACGTCTGTTTCGAGAGGCATTTTAAAAAAAAATTAAGATCTGTTGATCGGCCGATAACAACGGCTGTCGAACTAATTTATACCAAAAATCAATGGCGCTTGAAACACTTTGCCTCTGTTTGCAATCTCACTTATGTAGAATGCACAGAATGTTAAACCAAAATGTATAAATCATTAAATGTATTCAAATTTAGGTTGCTTCTGCCTTACAACCACGTGCTGCCTGCTGTTCTTTGGGACTGTCCTCCCGAGTCTTTTTGTCTTTACGAAAGACAAGGTTTTTTATTTGAGTTGG
>JAOCPT020414694.1:0-13205 GCA_026546935.2 Palythoa grandiflora | reverse complement strand
CTTCTAGGGTTGGTTAAAGCATGTTATCAAAGCATCGTTTTATGCACGTTTGATGTTCATTCGTGGAGAAAAAATTCCCAAATAACAATTGGACTAAGCCTGTTTGATTATAAGGACAAGCATTTGGTTTAATGTGTAATGAGTTTGCAAGCTGTTCTTAAATATCTATATTTAAAGGGCCATAGTCACGGTTCTGCGGATGATCGAAACTCCAGCCGAAATCTGACAGCAGCTATTGTTTTTCGTCTAATCAAGATCGTCCAACGAGCACACGCAGGGAGAATTTGATACTACGAGAAATAACTGCTTCAACATGTTTTTTAAAATGTTTTTAAAAAATGCAAGAATAAAGGAAGACTAGAACAGAGCTATGATATGAAGTAAGATTTAGGATTGAGCAATGTCGACCTCTAGTTTCCACAACAAACTAAACGGCTTTCAAAGATCATTCACTGTGAACTGCTTCGGTATTCGATTGGCAGCATAAAACTTGTATTCATTCGCAGCGATCATCCCCTGCTTTAAAATTCCAATTCTTTTTGCAATAATCAAGTAAAATAACGCGAGTTATTTTGTGTTTGATTAAAAAGAAGAAAAATGAGACAGCATCTTTGAATATATCAATCTTATAACCTGCATAGAAATCTCGCATAGTCTCTAGTGCTTGAAGAAATGGGACAACATCCAAGTCGTTATAATATTTCAGCCAATCACTGAATGTTTTCATTTTTCTGTCTTTCCATATCTTTTTACATTCCTCGAGCTCTTGTTTGGATAGAATGTATTTGTTCTGCAATTTTGAGAACCAATGTTGATAGCCTGGAAGCTGCTTCTCATTGAGCTTTTCTGGGGAGTCAAACCATTCATAGGGAAAGAATGATTTGACTTGATTTGCCCCGAAAGCTTTTGTCCAAGCATCGTACGATACTCCTGGTGAAACATAATTGATAATATCAAGAAATCTAAATTCAGGTGTATTGATATACATTGTTGTATTCTGCTTTTTGATGACTTTGATTTGCTTTTGAGTCGTATCACAAAGTTGCTCAACGAAATGATCTCTGATGACATTTAAGTCATATTTACCAGAATTAAATCCTAGAACTGGCACTTGAGATACCCATTCTTGAATCAATTGCCGCTGTTTGTTAGGTAATAAATTGAAATCTTTTGGAATGAATTCTTCTGCCACTTTTTCTCTGATATTTGCTCCTAAGACTCTTATAACAGAGACAAATTTCTCGACGAGTTTCTTAGGGTCTGAATCTTGAAGATGAATCGGGTCTCGTTCTAAGGTTGAGGCAATGGATACGCTGATTGGAATATGCTTTGTCATATAGTCTAGACAATCTGTTTGTTTGTGTGATTGCTTTCTATCAAGATAGCATTCAAAGTCATAGCAGATCGCTTGGGGATAAGGTTTTGTTTCGAAAGGAGGTAGTTGCATTTTGATCTTCGGATCATCGTGTTCCCGAACTATTTTGATTTTATAGGGAGTAGTTTTTAGTCGTTCTTCATTTTTTAGTGTTGTTTGATAGAGTTCATCATAAGTAGGATAACTTTTATCCAATTTTGTTATGAAATCAGCTATTTCTGATCTATTTGGATAACATTCTGGGCATCCATGATACCGACAACCATGATATTGGTAAATTGTGTTCGTTTCTGGACAAAAGCCATCCACGGGAAATTTTAAGTCTTTTGTGATGGGAATGAATCTTTCTCCTCCATGCCCGCATCGTGAATGACAAATATGAATTTTATCTTTTTTAGCTTCGAGCTCAAGGCATTTAGTCGCCTTCTCGTAAGCTGTTTCTGGTTGTTCTATTACTTTGTTGTCACATATGATTCTAGTTTTCCCTTCAGAGCATCGTTCATGTCTGTCTAGACTTTGAG
Organism: Palythoa grandiflora; assembly: GCA_026546935.2. Lineage (NCBI taxonomy): Eukaryota > Metazoa > Cnidaria > Anthozoa > Zoantharia > Sphenopidae > Palythoa > Palythoa grandiflora. The sequence goes on along the minus strand of JAOCPT020414694.1, from coordinate 11,309 downwards.
ATTGAGTAAACCTTGCATTACAGTGACTATACATCTGAAATCATTTGCTAATTTTTCAATGTCTTTGATATAAAATGCGTGGTTATCGTATAAACCAATTGTCATTACTTGCTCAAATCTTGGGTCAGACCTTTTCATCAATGGCCATATAATTTTGTCTTCTAATTTTACTGGTTCATAAACTCTTATTCCAATTTGGAATGTTTCCTCTACTTCTGTAAGTTTGTTGAATGGAAAGTCCTTTGAATTCTTTTGGTTTTAATTCTGGTGAATATGTTTTAAGTAATTTTTTGGCTGCATTGGTGGTGTTTTTAGGTTTGAATGTTGGACCAAAGAATGTCCACTTCAATACCCTTCTTCCTTCTTCTTCTAATTCAGCTTCAGATATAAATTCTTTCAATATTTTTGACCATTTTTGGATAATAGCTTTCACAATCTTTGAACCTTTCTTTGATAAAACCGGCTTGAACCAGTCCAATATTTCTTCAATGTAATCATCGATTTCATTTGTTGTTACTGGTTCAAATTAAATCATTGTAATATTTCGTCAATATACTCATCAATTTCTGATTGGTTTATCGAATCAGGTGAATTAACAACTGTTTTGATCGAGTTACTGTAAGTTTCGAGTGAAATTTTTCCGTTTTGTAGTAGTGAGTTCAATGATTCAATAACTGAATCCAGGGTGATATAATTACTGGCCTCCTTTTCTCTAATAGATTTTTTATCAGAAAATCTAGTGTTATATTCTATCAGAATATCTCTCTAATCTGATGATATTTTTATCAAGATATCTCTTTCTAATTACGAATCTGATGATATTTCTATCAGGATAGCTCTTTTCTAATATAATTGTTTTCAAACTGGTAGTATAATTTTTTGACCCCTATTTTATGATGTTTTAGGGGTTCGTACCTCCTATGCACCCCTATTTTATAGTGTGTTTAGGGTATTGTTCACTTGGCTCCTTTCAAAACTGGTAGTATCTTCATACCACTTATACTACTAGAGTTGTTTTATACAAATTTGACTGCTGATGAAAGGCTGACAGCAATAAAAGCGTTTACGGACAGCTAGTTTTTCATGTAAATTTTGTGTTTTGTTCCTGTTCGAATTTGTGCTAAGTCAATAACCAATGACATTCTGGCTCCGTCATTGTTGTTTAAAGTTATAGTTTGGCTCATTTCATATTTTTTCCTTCTCTTTAATCTGTCTTAAAGAATTCTGCACTAATATTTCTAACGAGAATTGAAAAATGTGACTCCAGATATTTTTTAGTTCACCCAACTGGTTTTGACTTGGTCTCACGGCAGAAGTTCCTTGACTCTGTGCTTTAAAGATAACAAGATATTTTGTGTGCAAAAATTGAACTAGTTCAACCTTCTGTGTCATAAACCTCAAACTTACCAATTTTGTTGCATTGCTTTTGAGCGGCAAGCAAAATACTGCTTTCATTATGGGCCAAAGACATGTTTCGTTTCAGAAAAAACATTTTCCTGAGCAACTAATTGAGATTTGTTTTGTAACCAGAGGCTTATAACACAGTTCACCATATAGGGAATTGCCAAAAATAATTCTTAGATAGTTTGGGCTTTTGTGTTTGCTCCATTTTTTTCTAGAAATGGGACACTTTTTGGCCTTTTTATAGGTTGTGGCCCTGTTGCTATGGTAACTGCAGGCCCAGACATTAGTGTTTTGGACTATATTTGTAGAAGGTATTTGAAATTTAGTGGTTATTTTTTCAGAAAATTCCTTTTTGAGGAAAAAAAATTTTTGGGTGGAAGACCCCCTTATCACAAAAGAATAATTGGGCAAGTTTGGGCAGGGTGTATTTAATATATACGATATTTTAAGTAGGGTGGAATCAAAATATATATGATAATTTATGTAGGGTGGATTTAATATCTTCCAGCCTTTTTTCCACCCTATCCATCCCTTTTTGTGGCCCCAACCATCCCTGATATACTACTACCAGACTAAAAAATCCTTCAAAAGAAGAAAGGGAGAACATAGGACGTTGTGAAGAACCAAGATCCAAACTCAAAACTCGCGCGACATGTCAACAATACTGGCCATATAAACATAGATTTTGAAAACGGCACCATTGTCACACAAGAATCAAATTTTAATAAACGATTATTTTCAGAAGTGTGGTATTCCATAAAAGACAAGAACTCTGGAAATGACTATATTGAAATTCCGGACATTTATAAACTTCTCATAGAACAATAAACATTGTTTTCGATTCACTGTCCCTCCTTGAGCAAGTTTACGCATTTTGTTATATTTTACTCATATTTTGTAACTGAGGAAGAGCTAAATTTGTACGTTCGAAATGTCTTAATATATATATCAGTTTTAAATCATTGATAAAAATGGAGGAGTAAAGCTACAGTAATGTTTGTCTTTTTTAAAAGAACTATTTTTTGCAGTTATGTTAAAAATATGAGTTACTCTTCATTTCAGCAGACCAAGTTACAAAAGCGACGTCAGAAAAAGTTTCAAACTCTAACGCAAACGTAACAGAGTACGCTGTTATATCTGGGTCGCTGGTCTTCGTCTTTGTTCTACTATTGGCCATAATAACGAAGTATCTCAAGCGCAGGCGCAGTAAGTACACCTTTGATGTTAGGGATTGTTTTATAATTATTGCAGGATTTCGCTGTTGCTCAGTCAAGTCACAGCAGTCAAGATCGACCTACTGGTTTTCTATGCTTGATTTTTATTGTCGGCAGCAAAGAATCGTAACTCATTGAAAATTTTGAATTCCTGGTTTCCTGATTAAAGAAAGATCAAAATTATGTTCTGTGTTGTGTCTTAAAAGTTTTTTTTTTATTCAAGCTTTAGTTTCAACTAATCAAACACAGTAAAGAGCATTTATTACATTTATTCACTATATTATCTCAATTTATCAAATACAACTATCTTTATTTTCCATTTTTTGTAACGTTAGAGTGAAGTTATACGAGGTAATTTTTCGTGCAACTTGTCTTGCAACGCCATTCTGGAAAAGCTACAATCCTGGCAAAAAGTTAATGAAACACCCGACACAAAATGCTAAAACTATTTTAATTTTCTCCTTTTAGACACCCCCCCTTCCCCCCTAGACAATGTTGGTAAAACATCAATTTAAAATTGTCTACAAGACCTAGAGAATTACGTAAAACGCAACAAAACGTTTTTTCGCTCAGTATTCCAACATTGTTGGGGGGAGAGCGGGTTACAAGCAGTGAAATGGTATATCTTGGAGAGCGTTTCATTAGTTTTTGCCAGGGTTGTAGCTGCGCGAGCCATTGCAGCGTATACCGCCCCATGGAATGGCTAAAATCGTAACGATACAAATTGCAGACATATTTGCCCAAAGAAAAAACAAGTGCTACTTTTCGCAATGATTTCAGCTGCAAATTTCAAGTTACAGGAGACTTTGCACCGTATAACATCTCTTTTGCAACATTGGTTACAGCAAAGCCACTTGTCTATGTACAGTTTCAGTTAAATTCCCGTCTGTTTTATTTTCTCCATCGAGGCTCGTCATCTATCTCTCTTATTTTTTTACAAAAAAATTACTTCATAATTCCGCTGAGATTGTTTAATTTGCAGTTGTGTGCTAACTGACAAATCTCTTTTCTTATAGGTAGACCAAAGGCACAATATGTAGTCCGGTGAGTAAGGCTGCATGCTTTAAGTAGTCTAAACTTTGCAATACATTTCTTCTTCTAAGCCATTTATAGAATGGTTAAAACCGCATTTCAGAAGAAAGATTACCTTAGCATACCTTATTTTTTATTTTGAACTGGCCATCATAATTTCGCGTTTTAATTAAATGAAACCAGTTTTTTTTCGTGATCACACCAATCACTTTATAAAAGGTATGACGGACTAAACTTCAATACAAGTCATGAATATTCAAGACTATGACTACCAACGTAACACTATAACGTCTCGTTCTTATAATTCATGTGCAGGTATATTCCGGCAAGGACAGCCGAAGAGGAATCTTCATGCCAAAACATTGTAAGTTACAAATGCAGTTTTTACTGACAGTGAAAATGAACATAAAGAATTTGAATACGTTAGCAAGCATTTAAGCATCCCAGGGAACTGTTATTACTTTCAGCCAGGAAGGGATCGGGAGAAAATAAGTATAAATTTCCCACTAAATCTTATGACCTTGCAACAGTATTGAAACAATATAGACCATTTTTGTGGCTACTGCGTCGATAGACGGTAGCCACTATGTTATCGTCCAGGTAAGTGAGTCCGTAACACCACAACAGGAAGCCTAGGCAAATTTACCAAATAACACAGGAAGCCCGCAAAACTTTGAAACATAGTTTGGAATCAATCAACTGTCAGCCTATATACTTCCCAGTTCTCCACGTAAATAGGTGATGTGAGTATTAAAAAAGAAATCTAAACTAAATTCATAAGGTTTTCTTAACTATATTTTTTCACATTCCCTGTTTACTTGTAGTAGCCACAAGCGCTTAAAATGCGCCTTTTATTACTTGAAGTTTAAAAGTCACATTAAAAACACGTGATATAGTAACAGTGTCAAGCCACTCCATTCTTCTGTTCTGTTTATTTTGGACGGCATGCCCTTTTCCTGCAAAGGTTTTTAAGACATTTTCGAAATATAGTAATTTACTATTACTGCACTTGCCATTGGAAACTCCTAAAATTAAGTTTTATAATATAGAGAACAGAGTATTATATTAATTTCGTTTTAATTTCACAGTAAAGATCTGTTTTATCATGTTATACAGTTAATATAAAATCGTCCGGATCTTCAGAGCTGCCGATCGTCCAAAAAATTTGAGGCAAGTGAACTCAGATTGTTTTATCCTGTCACCATTTTATACCACATACGCAGATAATTATATATAAAAAAGCAGTTTGAAACGTTTCTTTTTTTCCCCTCTGACTTGATCGCTTGGAAAGAATCGGGAAAGATGGCGATTGAGGCGAGGACTTTCGTCCGATCATTTCTGACTTTTTGGACCATTTCCGTGACAGTACCGCTATCGCCACATATTTTGAGATGATCGGGGCAACTGGAGCAACCAGGAAGATTATGTGAAGAGTGTGTGAAACCCTAGCCTCAACTCTAAGACAATATTTAATCATCGCCTTTCGAATTTTATAAACTGCGTTTGAAGTTCTTAAAAGGAAAAATGAACTTTTAATAATATATGTAGGCAAAGACGCATTATTGCATGGTCTCAGCGCTGAGACTTAATATAACCTAGTAGTTGTTCTCCCTCGTAGTCTTCGTACAACTTGGCATGCGCCAATGCAACATCCAGCGAAGAAAACGGCGTGGAAGGACAAGTTGGATTACAGGAGCTACAGGTCTCTTCTACTTTTGAAAGTTTTGACTGCACAAGCATTTCCTGTCCACCTCCTCCATCCTGGCCGCGGTATGACTTTCCCGCGAAAAACCTCAAAATTAAAAGAGTGATTGGCGAAGGGGCATTTGGCCATGTTGCCAAAGGATTGGCTTTCAGCATCCAAAGCCGGAAACCTGGATGGTCAGTGGTTGCAGTAAAAATGCTTAAAGGTTTGCAACCATCTCTCTGTGCTATACCAACGAGTTTATTGTACGCCTTTGCTGTTTAGATAAAAAATAATACAAACACAAGCAAAAGCACAATCATAGCACTAGTTATACTCACAGTCATAATCCCAACTCTTGTCACGAAATAGTTACATAAGCAGTTAAGGAGGGTCATATTCAAACTTATATTCACAGCTACAGTTTTTAAAACTTCAAAATCAAATCTCGTACTTGTCACAGCAACAGTCATATCTTTAGAATCACAGTTTTAAGATTTATTCAGGAAAACCAGTAATGACAATCATAGTTGCAACTAATGTCCACGGTTTTCTAATATTTATTAACCCTTTGAGCCCCAAGCACGACAGGTGACGTGTTGTTAAATTCTCCTAACTGAGTTCCATACTTCCTCTTTAAGCAGTTTGGGAGAATTTGGCATTTCAACTTCAACAGCTTATTTCACTTGATTAATTCCTTGCTTCTCATTACCAGTGCTATTGTTTGGTTTGAGTTATGTAAGGAGAAGTTGGAAGTTGATAATATGCCTGGGGCTGTAAGGGTTAATTCCCGTTTCTTCATGCAGAGGATGCGGACGAGTTTGATAAAAAGGATTTGCTGAACGAACTGGAAATATTGAAGAAGCTCAAACCTCATCCCAACGTTATTAAACTCCTGGGACACGTCATCGACGCAGGTACGAGATATTACACTATCAAATGAATGGCTAAGTATTTTCTCTGTAAAGATGCAGTTACTTCTCCGTTTTCTATGCATTAGATTGCAGACTACGGCAAAATTAGATAGAATCTTGTCAGAAGGACACTTTTTTCCCTCAACACATTTGTCAGATGCCGTTGTTTATACAATATAGATCACGGTCAAGTTGAATCTATTTGTACACTTTCAAAAGTATTTGTTGCTTTTTGGTAGATACTTGGCACAAACTGCCATGGTTTCCATAAGTGCCAATCCACAGTGACGATCCTCCATCTTGGCAATCGGCTGCCATCTTAGCCGCCATCTTGGATTTTTGTAGACGTTTTTCTAGCTCAATCTATATTATTCAAAATTATAATGAAACTTTTTCAGTTTCTGAACAATATGAGCAAAAATATTTCAAGATCTCATCAACATTTTCAGTTTGTTTAGAAAACAACTTTACGTGTACCAATTTTAATGAGCTAATAACACTGTCAAATCACGGTGTAAATAACTATTGCATATTGCAGCTGACCAGGTAGATGTTGAAGGCCAGCGCATTTTATCACGGGGTACACCGCTGGTCATCATAGAGTTTGTACCGTTCGGCGATCTCCTGGGTTTCCTGAGAAAAAGCCGTGGATTAACTGATAATTATTACTGCAATACAATGGGACTCCTAAATCTAAATTCAAAGAAACTTCTGAAGTTTGCTAGACAAATTGCGTGTGGAATGTACTTCCTCAGTCAAAACAAGGTAAGCTCAGTAATTGACATTTATTCAAGCTGCGCATGAATTATGAGAACCGCACGTCAGCTGCTACACGTCAAGCATGCGGGGCAAGGCCTCCTGCTAGCCAGAGAATATTGTAACACTAATAATTATAAAGGGGCCTGCTTTATATCAGCTCGAGTGTTATCAGTTTTTTTTAACGTTTGAAAAAGAACATGTTCTTTAATTGCACAAGGAAAGATAGCATCCTTTTATATTCAATTATGATAACGACTGGAATTTTACTTAGAACAATTATATATTATTAAACATAATTATGCTATAATACAAATAACGTACCTAACATTATTTTATGATTCGTAATTAATAATATACATAACAAAATTACTCGTTTTGATTGGCTGAGAGAAGAACTGTTTTTTTAAATTTATAAACACAATGCAAAAGAGAGTTAATTCAGTGCAAAAGAGTTAATTATTATTATTAATATTATAACATTGATGTTGGTTCCTTTTTTACTGATTCGAAAACCTCTCTTCTCTTAAACAATTGTATTAGAACTACGTTTGTTTATACAACTTGCTCTGTAATTTTGTTAATAATGTTAATAATGATAATTGAAATGAGTGGAGACATCAGACCAAAATTGCATGACACAAAGATCACTTTTATTACATCCAGTTTGAAATCACACAACAAGAAAAGGTAAAAATCAACATTTTATTTATAAAGGAGCCCATTTGTTGAGTAGTATACCCCCTCCCCCTTCACAAGGAGATTCTGGCATTCATACCAATGAGGTCAATTCATATGTAGCGTTCAGTGAAATCGGATAACGTTAATCATTCCACAGATCATTCATCGTGATCTGGCAGCTCGGAATGTGTTGGTCGGTGAGGGCGAGACATGCAAAATAACGGATTTTGGAATGGCGAGAGATGTTGAAAGCAGATACATGTATAACATGGCAAAAGGGGTAAGTTCAAACAATGTGTTTTATTTTCTTTTCAGCTTTACAAGTGCCAGGGAAACTTCACCATCAAACCAAACTAAACTTGACGTGAATAAGACTATCTTCTCTGAAACAACCCAATCGCATGATCTTCCCTGCTGACTTTTACGTTTTCGGCTCACTTACTTAGAAACAAAACAATAAAAAGTTATATAAATGGCAAGAGTCCCTTAAAAAAACTCTTATCACAAAAAAAAAACGTTTTACAAAAAGAGAACTGGTAAAATGTTCTATTGTCAGTTAAAATAGTTACTTCATTATTGCATGAAGAATAACTAACTAATAATAACTGAAACTCTCCTATAGGGATGCATACCTGTGAAGTGGACAGCTCTTGAAGCAATCTTATATAGCTTGTACACAACAGAGAGCGACGTGTAAGTGTTTTCCTTGTTCATTATCTTTACAAAATGAAAATTTGTTTCACCCTTGTATCGTTGTAAAGGATACGCAAATTTGAAAAACATTAGGTATTTGTTTTTTGACATACTCACCGCCGTCATTATCATTGTCGTCGTTACTATTCATTCTATAATCATTATCAGAATCATTTTATATCTTCACCTTATGTCTTCTTTAGCAAAGCATTTCAAGTCATTATCCGTTTCTGTCAATTTCCACCTCAGCACCAATGTCCATTGAGGAACTAAACTCGACCCTCCTTATGGTATGGAAGTATATCGATCATAAAAAAGGCAAGAGAAAATAATCCAGCTCCCCATCATTAAGCTTTGTTGACTAAATTGAAATGGAAAGTCTTAGAAACTGAGGTTTTGGAAAAACCGTTATTTGTGTCAGCAAGTAAGCCCAACTGATGTGCGATATCATCAATTTAAAATTGACAGCTTGTGTGATTTTCCACTAGGGTATGATTGGAGTGGAGATTGACGAAAATTTAGTTATGAGTATCGGTTAACTTTTCGTTGGCTCTTCCAAACTACGAGTCGTTTTTATCACCCATGGTATAATAGTAACGTTTTACTAAAATTAAAGGTTAGCTTTAGTTTAAGAGTTTGAGACACTCAAAATTGGTAGTCAACTCCGGCAAGGACCTTATAACTAGGGGTTTTTCATTTTCTATCTTAACCTCAACACAGTACTAGACAAAGCTGTTTGTTTGGAGGAACTATGTTTCTAAAACTGCCTTGCTCTACTAAAATGATACAGGCGCTCCTAGGCCTATATATTGATGGGCTCATGATCAACTTATTTTATTGTTTTTCTATTTCAAAAATAGTTGGAGCTATGGTGTTCTGCTTTATGAAATCTTCACTCTTGGTAAGTAACGGTCAGTTCCTCGTTTCGTATTTATCGGCTCTAGCAAATTAGACCCAAATATTTAGCTTCATTTGGTGTTTCTTTTTTTGAAACGCAGAGCACTTTGCTGAACAAATGAACACTTATAATTTATCTGTAGTCAAAAAAGTTTAAATGTAAATGTAAATGTAAATGTAAATACTAAAACTTTTAAGCACTTCTAACCAAATAACATGAATACGGTCTGCTAAGACTGATAACAGCCCGGCCATCCCCGAGACCCTGAAAATGGTAGAATGTTAGAGACATGACTACTTTTTTCCGACTGCTTTTCTTGAAAACGGGTTACATATATATATTGTGCATATACAAAATGGAAGTACAAAGAAATCCAGGTTGTAGACCAAAGATTGTGCTACCAAAACAAACCAATTGGACTGAAGTAGACCAATAAACACCATATATAGATTGGAATCCTATCGAGTTGGAAAAGATAGCAAAAGAAGATAGTACTAGAAATGGAACTATTCTAGGAAATATCCATCGCGAAGGTGGGGAAAAGGTTTGTGGATGGAAGGAAGAACTCTATGTAGTACGGTGGAACGATAGCATTTGGTTGTGCACGAAGTGGGGATGGATCGTCTATCTAGTCGGGAATGTTTGAAATAAAATTCTCCATAGAACCACCTGAGCAATAGTTGCTAGTCTAGATTTCTTCTTGGAAGGGGTTGTGCGTATGCGACCAAAGCTACATGCAATTGGGGCCATATATTTCGAAAGATTGTCTAGTGTTTCTAGTTCGTTTTGCAAGAAATAGCCAACTGCAGGAATTCCATCGAAATCTTGTTCTGTTTCTAGGGATAGAATATATCTATTTTTCCCTCTATAGTTTTGTGTAGCAAATCTTTTGCATCTATATTCTCCTTCCGGAATGTCTGTATCTTTTGTGCAAGCAGATGGTTTGGGAGCTACAACTTGCTGCATAGATATTGGTTCCAATTTTTCCTCTATTTGTTTGTATTTTTCTGCTTTTTGCGCAATGTCTCGAATTCTTTCTCTGCCTTTTTCTCCTGGAACCGATAGAATTTGGATTGGATTCCGAAAGATTTCTTTCCCGTCTCGATTGTAGAAAGATCTAGTAGACAATATTTCTATTTCTAGAGTGCTAGTTCGTTCTGGTATGGTTGGGTACCAGTAGGTTGAAATTCTATTTTTAAAATCTGTTTCCGTTTCAAAGCTGTTTTTGCATTCAAGAAGTATAGAGGAAAGTGCATTGGTAGTCTATACTACTTTCGTCTCTCCGTTTTGAAATGCAAGAACAACTCTAGAGATTTCGTTTTGTAGGTGTCTTTTGGTTCGAAAACCTAGAACTGTGCAAGTCTCGCCTGCAAATTCTCGTATGCGATAGGGAGATCTAGATAGTTTATCTACAACAACGTTGTACGTTTGCAGGCTTGCCTGCTTGTACCTTCTATTCTGCAGTACATATTTTTCCTGAGCCTCCATTTCTAATCTTCTTTTTTGTTGTATGGATATATTTTCTTCGATTTGTTCTGCAAGGATTTTTTCCCATTTGGCCCTCCAGGTGTGTGCATTGGTAGATTCTAGTATTTGTTACATTTTTGCTGTCCGATTTTTCGTAGATAGATAAGAAATGGACCTTGCTTCTGCAATTTCTGGAATTTCTTCTATAGACCATTGCGATTTCTCGATTCCTATAGTATGCACTTTTTTTCGATCTCCATACAAAGATATATGTTTGGTCTCTGGAAGATAGAAATATATCTGTGGTTGGTAGGATCGTATCTCGCAGGGTCTATTGCAAGCTGCAAGAATTGTTTTGGCTTCTGGATTTTTTGTATAGCATCGAAGTGGAACTATATCTACAGATTGGTTGTTACTGGAAAGAAAATTGATTCGAAATATTGGGCAACAACGGAATCCAAAGTCGGACATTGTCCATTGTATTGCTCTTTCCCATTTTTCTGGTGCTGGATTTCCTTTTGGTACAACAGATATACCAGCAATTCTGAAAGTCTTTGTGTTTGTAT
>JAOCPT020413817.1:0-13207 GCA_026546935.2 Palythoa grandiflora | reverse complement strand
TCTCGGTCTTTTGCCAACCATTCTGCCCTCAATTACTTCCTTCAATAACCCATCTCCTCGGACAATGTGTCCTATCCCATGCCTACTTCTATTTGAATCATCAGAAATATCTGACAGTTTTCAGAAATCATCAGAAAGCTTCGGAAATGTTTAAAAACTGTTTATGCATCTTTGGATTTTTGAAAAATCTACGGAAATTTTCGGAAGGACTTTAAAATCCTTTTTAATTAATTTTGCGAATTTTGAAAATGTTCTGCATATCAACATCTTGGAAACTGGTCCGTAGGCCGAATACGCATTTTGACAGACTGCACGAGAAGCAATCAAAACGCAGGAAAATGCATAGTCATATAATAATTTTAGAAAAATTAATTCTTTAGTAACAATAGCCAAGATCTCTCCTGTGCATTCGTAATTTCTTGACCATGTTTTGTATCCATAGCAACAGCCAAGTTTCCCCCTGAAAGATTCCCCCAGCAGGAAGACAAAGGAGGACTGGCTGTGACACAACCTCAGCCAACAGGGCCTAAGAAGGTTGTGTTAAATTCAGGAGACGAACTTTTTAGCGAGATCAGAGACCTGAACTTCTCTGGTGTGGGGATAGTTCTGAGTAGAAGAGCAAAGCAAATCAGTGCAGCTTTTGAGGTACTCTTAACAAGAAAAATGAGATGCCACTAAATAGGATTTTATAGGTTTGTACTCCTCAAGATAACCAACGAAAATAAATGGCAGTTTTATAGAGTTTTTATCAACTTGTTTAACAATTGGATAAGATAACACTAATTAGTATATACCAGCTCTCGGCTATGCGCGATTTGATTGGTTTAGAAATAGTAGATATGAAACATTATATACCTCTAAAATAGTAGACAATGACAAAACAAAATGATGGACATAAGGTTCCATTTTACAACCGTTTAAAACCAAGAAAGCGATAAAATGGAAGAAAATGCTTTCAAGGTTAGTAAGCTATATTTTTACATTATGAGCATAAAAACAATCACAAAATGAATTACAAAAGTGTAAACAACTGTCAATGAAAAGGCTTGACTGGCAGAGACAACCCGACAGATGGCATTTCTATGCTAAAAACCAAAGTCCTGAGTTTCGCTATAACTAAATCCCAAATGCCAAGATTTTTTTCACAAAGAACCGTTGACTGGGTCGAAGTTTATATTTTTTTATTCAAGAGTAATGTTTGGTATCATTCTTGGACAGTAGAACAGTTTTGTCCAATGTCTTCAATGACAATGGTTTGCTTGAACGAGTTTATTGATTCGGCCGTTTTGTCATCCAGTAATCCGGTAAAATTTATCAGCAGACTTAAATCTCATCAGTCAATAAGTCAGCAGCGCTGGGAACCCTCCTTCAATTGGAAATTCTTGATTTAAAGAAAAGACTTTTCGGCGGTAAATGGTCGCTCGCTCGGTCACAGAGATTTACTCCTGGTTTCATTGCAGGTCACGATCTTTCCTCGCTGCAAATTATAATTTAACTTTAATCATCCTTGAACAACTGTTTGGATTGTTTTTGAGTAAACTTCACTCGGAAAGCAAAAGGCTTTTAAAAGATTTCAAAAACCGGTATTTTGAAGTCGACAAGCTGTCAAACCCACGTGTTGTAAAATGAGCTGCACATGCGTGCATGAATTTCGTCACGCTTCTTGATTTTACTGAATAAAATTGTGCAGACCTTTCTCTTCAACGAAAATTTCTAAAGATTGCCTCGCTGGTATATACTAAAACACTTATTCTATTTCAGTCTTGGTGGATAGTGGTTTAATGAATATCTACCTTGCGCCTTTGGCGCTCAGTAGATATTCTGCCACTATCCACCTAAATTGAAATAGAATGAGTGTTAATTATTTGAAGGAATGGTCACTTTATAGGGTTTTGTCAACTGATTCAAATATTGGAATAGCACCAATCATTTCCGCACTTCAAGACAAACAAAATGAATTATGTTGTATGGTTTCATCAACTGGTTCAAAAGTTAGAATGAATAACACAAATCATTTATACTCTTTGAGACAAACAGATTAGGGCCGCCTTTGAGGTCACTCTATAGCATGGATGTAGCTTAAGTTTTTAACAGGCGGGAAACTAGCAATGATATGCGGGTATTTGGGTCGAAGTCCCACTGTAGCGTGCTGACAACATTTAAAAACATTTTGGAGAAAGAAGTAGTGCTTTACAGCCGGAAAAATCGTGTTCACTGCCGGGTAAATTTCCTGGCTTCTGGCTATTATCTACATCCCTGCTATAGGGTTTCGGCAACTGATTCAAAAGTTGGAATGGATCTGCTCTTCAAGACAAGCAAAGTTAATTATTGTTTACTTTATAGGGTTTTAATTTTACTCACCATCACATCATCGTCATTCCCCACAGTAGATTACTGTTTTATTACATATGAAAGACACATTAACTTATCTACACAAATTACAACTAGCTCCCATGCAAACTTATGCTCGATTGTTGCAGTTCAGAGAACCCAGTTTTTTAACATTTCATTTTTGTAGGAACATAAAGCAGCGAAAACAGTTGGGGAAATGAAGCAGTATGTTCAAAGGATACCTTACATGCAGAAGTCTAAAGCATCTCTCGCCATACGTAAATAAATATTTTTTTCATATCTTCTATAACTGTTTTTTGTTTTGAGAGTATTTAAAAAGGGTTGTAATGTTTTTCAACGACTTGAAACTTGAAATTTTGCAGTTTATATTGTTAGTTAGTGTGTCTTTATGAGACAACTTTTTGCTGTTTCTGACATTTTAATGAAAGCTTGCTTTTCAGTGGAGCTTTCCTTCAGCAAAACAATGCATGGTAATTGTTATTAAAAGTGATTTGGAAAATATTTTTACACTAAAATTGTCAGTTCTAAAAAGTTTTATAAAACGACGACGTTTCGGCGCAAAAACAACGCCATTCTCAAGTCAAATGCTAAAATAACTAAATTGGAACCATAAGAGATAGAAGTGCTAAGATGTTAAGATAAAACCCAGTGATTATTTGGAATGTCAAGTAAAAGCTTTCGCACGTATTGAATCTCTTTGGGTATTTAAAGTCGGCTTGATGTCCCTGATGTAATTAGACTTTTGCTGTAGGAAAATGTAACTATCTCATATGGAGTAGAATAGAAAACTTGTTAAGGCCAATACCCCTTTATACTATCACCAATGCTATGTTGTTTGTTTCCCAGTTGAGACTACCCTTGTGGGTCGATCTCCTGTGATGTTCGACCATAACAAAAAAGCGTTAAAACTATATTTTGGAAGAATTTTAAAACACACTTTGATTATTGGACTATAACAAATTTTTATTCATCTTACTCAGACACCACAATAGCTGAGCTACTGAAAGAGAAAACTGACGAAGAAGAATTTAGAGAAGCAATACAGATAGAACAAGGTTTGCTCATGTAGGAATGCTTTTTAGTTTGTTTCGTAAAAGGAAGTCCAGCGTCATGAACAAAACACCTTTTTTCATCAGAGATCTAGAATCCAGCTTCAGGAATCTAGGATCCAGTCCTGGTGGAATTTAGAATCCATATTTATTTACTGGAATCAACTTCACCAATTGGTGGATTCCAAAAACTTGTCAAGAGAATCTGAAATTCAGGATATAATTAAGGGAATGTTAAACGGTCTAGTTGGGGGAATCTGGAGTCCATAGTCGGTAAACCAAAATCCAATCAAGGGAACTTAAGAACCAAACAAAGGATTTTGGAATACAATCAAAGGAATCTCAAATTTAGTCAATGAATCAGGAAAATAATCAAAGGAATCCAAAATCCAGTAAAGAGTATCAGAAATCTAGTGAAGGGAATCCAAAATCCAGTCAAGGGAATCTGGAATGTGATTAAGGGAACTCAAAATCTAGTTAAGGAAACCGGAAATCCAATCAAGGGAATTCCAAAATCTACTTAAGGAAATATGAAATCCAATCAAGGGAATCCAAAATCCAGTTAAGGAAACCGGAAATCCAATCAAGGGAATCCAAAATCTAGTTAAGAAAACCGGAAATTCAATCAAGGGAACCCAAAATCTAGTTAAGGAAATCTGAAATCCAATCAAGGGAATCCAAAATCTAGTTAAGGAAACCGGAAATGCAATCAAGGGAATCCAAAATCTAGTTAAGGAAACCGGAAATGCAATCAAGGGAATCCAAAATCTAGTTAAGGAAATCTGAAATCCAATGAAGGTAATCAATGGAATCCAAAATCCAGTTAAGGAAACCGGAAATCCAATCAAGGGAATCCAAAATCTAGTTAAGGAAACCGGAAATCCAATCAAGGGAACCCAAAATCCAGTTAAGGAAACCGGGAATCCAATCAAGGGAATCCAAAATCTAGTTAAGGAAATCTGAAATCCAATCAAGGGAATCCAAAATCCAGTTAAGGGATTCTGAAATTTAGTCAAGGGAATCCAAACCCTATTTAAGGGAATCTGGAATGTAGTAAAAAGAATACAAAATCCACTTAAGGTATTCTGGAACTAGTCAAGGAAACTCAAAATCAATCAAGGGATTCTCGAATCCAACCAATGGAATCAGTAAATGTATTCAAGAAAAACCAGAATCCAATTCAACTCAAAATCAATCATGGAAATCCAGCTAACCAATAAGGGGAATCTACGTACAGTCTATTTAAGGGAATCTGGATTGTAAACATGTCAATTCAGAATAGAGTCAAGGGAATATGGAATCCAATGAAGGAATCGTTGCATGGGCAGCTGACTGAAGAATCACTTTGTGGTTTATATTCAACAATTAAAGTAGAGGAACTGGTAGAGAAGATCTCTCAAGTTATCCCCTGTTTACCAGCGATATAAGTGTTAATAAAATAATGGGTATTAAAGTTTTCCAAAATTTTAACCATTTAGGTTCACTTTCTTTCAGAGTTTGCTCAAGGCCTGGATACAGATAAAATTAATCCATACATTGAAAAACTAATTGGTCTCAAAAAGCCTTTAATGAAAGTAAGTGTCAATTCGTAAAGATTGTTTTTACTTGGGAAAACAGGTACGGGTTTAATTCTATTCCAGTATTTGTCGTAAATTTATTTGAAAACTTTGCATAAAAACCTGAATAGATTACAGGAGACTAGCAGTTAATATCGCTTTAAAAATGTAGCTATAAATTCTTTTAGAATCTTGCTTGATCTTAAATCTTCAGTCAATGATATCCAGTCACTGACAGCGTAAAACACTAGTCTCTGTATTCTGTTTCAGTTTTACAAAGCGATCGGAAAATGTTTCCATTTATTTCAAGGTCCTACAATATATGAGCTGATAACCGGGACTGAGTGAGCCAAACAGAATGCTAAAAACGTAAAATTCGAGAATAAAAATCGAATAAAAACAAATAACTGAAATTGCAGATGCACTTTGGGTCTTTAGGTGGAAGGCTTTCTTTAATCAATAATTTATACTTCATTTTGTAGGTATTAAGACTCATCTGTATACAGTGTCTTACAAACAATGGCTTCAAAGCCAAATTGTGGGAATTTTACTTACGGGAAATTTTACAGGTAAACAAACAAGTTTGTTAGTTAGCTTCTTGCTAGGGAGTTTAAAGATGCGCAAAAGGACTTTAGTTATTTGAAGAGATTGAGGTATTAAGGTCATCATAATCATCTTCAGTGCCATCATGATCATTCTGTATAAAAATAATATGAGTACTAACACTACTAATAGTATATATATATAATTCTAATACTAATGATATGTTTATTTTTATTATTATTAATATTCATGGTAATAATAGTTATATATATTAGAACCCTATTTAAGACAACCTACGTAAAACATCTTCCTTTAGGTATTGGATAGTTTGTTTCGTGCGGTCACTTAAGGCATCTTGTAAAAATGTAAATGGTTTGAATCCAGCAGTAACAGTAGATCATACTGTGTAATCATCAGGCTTTGTGTAGTCCTGAGAAGGACTGTTGTCAGTGGTAGTGACTGGTGTTCCATCAATCTGTGCAGAAGTCATCTTCAGAGTCAAGTCTTTTTGGCAAGTAATGTGGAAATGGAATCTGTTTGACAGCTTGCGCTAGCATGTGTAGGCCTCACTTGCTTCCTATTCTCTCCACAGACATATGGCTTTGAACACGTTTACAAAACATTAACACCACTGGAGAATGCTGGCCTACTGAGAACTCAGACAGCTCGTTCATATACAGCACTGCGCAAGTCACTAAAACTTTTTGTGGAGGACGTGCATGAACAGGTTAGTGTCACCTGCCAGTTCTAGCATAAAAGATAGTAAGTAGATATTGTTTCCAACATTACTATTGCTTCAGTATATGTAACTGGAAATTAAAACCTCGGTCATTGAAGATAACTTGTAAAGTAGAGTATATACTTTGGATTATTGAGTTAGTAAGTTTGAGCTCTTCTCATCAATTATAATATCTGGGGCTCATTTAAGCTCATTTTATAGGTAACCCTAGTTACTAAAAACGTCAAAAATGGTATATGTGATATCCACTGGTAAGGTCAATTAACTGGGTGGGGGATTGGGGGAAATGGATATGGGATGGGGTGAGGGGTATGTTGGTTTGTATCCATGGGGCTGATTAATGTCTCGTGGGAAACTTAGAGGGCTTGGCTTCAAAGAAATACGTTTTAGTGTCAATGATCTGGTTAAAATAGTTGCATTTCTTCTTTAATAGTCTCAGAGGGAAAACAGAACTGGCTCTTCGCCTCTTCTTAAGTGAATACACTGTAGTAACGGTGTCATTTCTTAAAACCACCTGAATTCTAGGCGAATTTTGATTACTCATTATCTGTGATGTTTTATTGTCTGAATCTCGTCGGTCGCTTTTAAACGTCATCTTTGATTTTGACAGACTATTTCAATCACTTTCAAGGAATTTAATACAAAAAGTGATATCAGTTCGTGGTTTATGCAGATCGCTGATCTACCAGCTGAGCTGTTACCAACACTTGCCCCGCCTACTCAAGTATTTATAAACACTCATGTCTCAGTCTCAGTTAGCCTGCGTAGCTGGCACTCTTGTGATGAAGGCAAAAAAAGTCGAAAATCTCTCGATTTTCTTTGCCATTTGATTTATTTTTGCGATCCAAACTCAAGTACATAGATAGATGGGACAAGTTAGTGAAGTCAAGTCTATCATTTTAAACATATGGCCATGGATTGTTTCTGAAGTCACTGATTCAGACACACACGAGAAGCACAATCAGTAATTCATCGGCAATTCTTGGTTATGAAGAATTCCTTATAGTTTTTGGTCGACAGACAGAACGTTGTTAAATTTGCCACAGCAAACTGCCAAGATCATGGCAATTATATTGCTTTCGAGCTATATTTTTCACAGATAGTTGCATAGGCTGACGAGAGAGTAATTCAATTTTCGAAATGATACTGTACGACATTGATCGAGCTAGGGTACCTCAAGCAGTGCTTGAAATTTAATAAAACTGTGACAATATCATGACACTGACTTTGCTGTAGATTATAAACAGTTTGTCGCCAGAAATCAGGGAAAACATTTTGCTATGTTTTGACAGACGAAGCGGCGAGTGTCGATACATTTCTCTGTGACTGAACATCGTGATCAGAATTCTAAGTTTTAAATAACACTGTTGGAGAAGAGGAAGAAACAGATCCGGTAAGAATAAAAAAATGTCTTCTTGTTAGACATAGATATTTCTTTTTGATCAGCTTGGGGCCTAAATAATATGGCCAATTTTCAATTTTTTTTCCTCATCACAAGACCGCCAGCTGCACAGGCTAAGTCTGAGTGTTTTTTCATAGATGTATTCTCAGGCCTCGAACTGGCCTTCTCGGAGGGCACAGCAATTTTTGCCTCAAACGTTTTTGTTACGGACAATGAGAATTAGAAGAACAAAAGAAGCACTCCTCATTGGCTGTTACCAACCATCTCTGAACAAACAAGTTTCCGCTTTTCATTTGTCTCTTTATCCTAAAGGAATCACCTAATTTTCTTCAAATTTACAATTATAATTCTCCCGCCTTTAACTATTTAAAGTACTCTGCCTACGCTTAGAATTTTACAGCCTGATGATGATCATATTGATCGAAAACGTTCGCTTAATTTTTGCTTAGATTTTAATAATTGTATTTTACGTGATTTTATCCATTTTATAAATATTGGCGAAGATGACTCATAATGAAATAATGTTTCTTGACTACATAATCAGCAAACACAACATGACGTAATTTGACATTGAAGAAAGAGTCAAGCGGCAAAGCTTGATGAAATGGGGATAAAATGTAAACGACACTGAAGTGGACAAACTGAAAGAATACTTTTGTAAATCTGAGTCTTGATCTTTGTACCTTGCTTGCCAATCCATTTATTTAGGCTTTTTGACACACTTCCAAGAGCCCACAAAGACAATGAGCACCACTTTTAATTCTTTAATTTTCCATATCTTTGCAATCTCTTGCCTGAGGCTCTGGTATTTTTTGACCTTTTCTGTGTTTTTTTTCTCACTTTTTCGCTGCTATTTCACCAGGTATGGCTACATCAATAATGGCACACACTTTGTTTTCTTTGTCTACTAGAATAATGTCTGGTCTTCGGGCCTCTATAACATGGTCACATTGTACATTTATGTTCCACAGTAATTTGATCTTACCATTCTCCACACAACCAAGTGGTACATGCTCATACCATTTTCCCTTACTCTTCAGTTTATATTTTTTTTACCACGTTATCATATCTGTTTTTGTACTCCTTTTGTGCCAATTTCTTACACTCGGCAACATGTGGGAGACACTTTCAGTATGTTCACTACAAAGTCTACAAAGAGGGGATTTGAGTGACTTATCAACATGTTATTTAATTAACTCTGTTAGTCCTTAAAGCTTGGTCTATGCAGCGCAAATTAGTCCCTCTGTTTCTACTTTCAGATCATCAGTTCTTAACCATCTGGATTTCTCCTTCTGAACTGTATCGGGCATTTCTCTAACAAATTATCTGTACATCATTTTCTCTTTCCACTCTCACAGGTTCTGCGCATGCACATTCTGTTTGAAATTCATCCTGGTGGACTGGTGCAACCGTTTGTTTTTAAAAACAATATTTGCTCTCGTAGCTATTGGACGTGTTTTAGTTGTATTCTTAATTTACCATCCCAAGTTGTTTACCTCACTTTTAATACAGCCTTTACAACTGGTAAGTTGTCTATCACCTCCTGTACTCTTGAGGTTGCAAGGCCCATTCATGGTCATTAACCTTCTTATCTTTTTCATTATTATTATTATTGTTTTTATTATTATTATTATTAATATTATTATTATTATTATTATTATTATTATTAATATTATTATTATTATTATTACCAACTCAGCGCTGAGCAAAATGCTAATGTTACAATGGTCACTCTTCATCTCAGAACCCAGATGATATTGCGTACGTGTTTTCTGGTTACGCCCCTCTTAGTGTTCGACTTGCCCAGTTCCTTGCTCGACCCCAGGGATGGAGGGGATTGGAAGAGGTGAGCTGAAACTGAGTTTTTGCATTGTGTTGTGTGTTTTGTTGTAGGATTTGGGGATAACGTTTAAACGACTGGTTTAAAAACTTGTAAACTTGAAACCCTGCTAACTCGAACAATTTTTCTTTCAGGGTTTGAGTTCCCAGGGTTCTATTGTAAATCAACCTACAACAAAATTCAACTCTCCTAGAGTTGTTTAGCAGGATATACAACAAAATTATTATTTCCATCATTTACCTTTTGATTAGGTTCTGAAGATTCTTCCAGGCTCAACAATTGAAGAATTGCAAAAGTTACCTCCTGGTTTGCAAAAAAGTAAGCTTGTTAATAACATTCATTTAGTTTTGGCAAGTTACATCGTTATATATTTCATGTATCGTTTAAGTTATTTTTAAAACCTTATTTGAAGATTCTTGTCAATTTTATTTCGTTGTAATATTTCAAAAAAAAATTAAATTAGGTTTTATATGATATGGTTACTTGGGCCTGTTTGCCACAAGTTAAGGATTCTCGAATAATCGTGCTCAGGGTGGGGAAGGGTTCAAATCAAACTCGCCAGCCTTCACGTCGTCTTAGAAGGTGGAAGAGCGATCGCAAAAAGTCCTTCTAAAACACCTTCAATTGCGCTCAAAATATACACAAGAGACAAACACAAGGTGAACTCAAGGTAAGTGAACTTTATTTCTAATATTTTCTTCTTTGAAATTTTGTGTGGGAAAATTTGGGCCCGGTTCTCGCTTATGTGTCACAATCAGTAACAGAATCTTCATTCTGTGTGTATTGTGTTTTTCGCCTATAGGTTGGAAGGTAGGTAGGCAGGTAGGTAGGTAGATAGATAGATAGGTAGGCAAGTAAACTTTATTTAAGACATGTTAAAAAATTACATATCTATCAGTTATAGAAACTGTTTTTCGTAATATTCGTGAATGCTTTAAAAGAGAGAGAGACTGTAGGGACTTTAAAGTGTATAAACTATGGTAACTTACCATTTTCATTGTTTTTTTCTATATCACTTGTAAGTCATCTTTTTATTTCTAGTTTCATCTGTCATTGAAACATTGAGCTCAGTCAATCATGTCTCAATATGGTTTCAGTTGGTAGAGTACTTGTTCCCCAATGCAGTGTTTTTGAGGTCGCTTCCTATATTTTATTTTTTATTTTTTTTAAAAAAAAAGAGTAAATGAAAAATGTACTGGCTAAAGCATCTTTCGATAGCATTTCTTTCCCATTAAACCCTGAATAAAATTTTTCAAAGCGTCCTAAAATTCCTTATAGTATACTTTGTCTCGGTTTTAGGGCCTTCCATCAGCAGTGACGTGTCCGACAGCCCGCAGAAAGTGACGCTGGTGTTTTTCATTGGCGGGTGTACGTACGCTGAGATGGCCGCCCTTCGCTTCCTTGCTCAACAGGAAGGAAGTAAGTCGGCTTAGATTTGGAAAATTAAAGTGATAAGCAAACATTGCTGACTTTTAGGGTTTTATGTTGCTAGTGAGATGAGAAAATGACAATCATAATTTTCAAGTGAAAACGTGCTCTACGAAAATACCAAAATATCCAATAAATAAGATATTAATAGATTTTTGTAACAGGTGATAAAGAAAATAAGCGAGAGAAACTGGACGTTTGGACAGCCACTTGTTCTTTATTATCAACAGTAATATGGTAATGCTAATGAAAAATGATATATAAACTAAAGAGAATGTTAATTACATTATCCTCATGAGTATAGTTTCGATCTTGGGTGTTAAATGTTAAATTTTCATTCCATCCTCAATGCCTCTGGGATTTGTTTTGTTTTATTCCCCAAAGATTTGTTACTTAGTAAGTCATTTGCTGACCTCACTCTCATTCAATTCGATCCAGCATCTTTGCACGAGGAAATAATTAATTGAATGATTGAGTTTTAGGTTTGCAATATCCTGTTAAACGAGCTAAGTAATATGTCGATACAAACCTAAGCCATGTATGAGACTGTGATAAAATACGACGGGGATTTCGTAACACGAGAGAAAGTTCTACATTTTTCGAGAGTTTTCAAATGTCCGGAGTGTGTTTTATCACAGTCTATTACATGGCTTAGGTTCTTCATTTGCTTTATAATACATATAGGACCCTACGCTTGCTGCCGAAAAACAATAAAACACACTTTTTCTATGTTTTATACTCTGATAAGAATGGGTTTTTGACCAATTAGGGCCCGTGTAGGGTCCTATATATATTATAAAGATAAATAAAGCCATTATGAATTTGTTTGCAGGCCCCACTGACTATATTGTTGCCACAACGAAAATGATAAATGGTAATACCTGGATTAGTTCGCTTATGGAGACTGGAAATGGTGAAGGAGACAATCCGTTTACTTCCGATTAAACAACTTCCTATTAATCGACTTCCGTGCAACCAAAGTTAACCTTACCAGCCGAGCAACTTCCGCTTAACAACTTCTGGTTAACAACTTCCGATAAACCAGCCTGTGATAGCTTAGTCTCCTCACAGGCGTTTATTGTGTCAGTCCCTCCACCACAAACGTCTGCTGACCCAAGCGGAACATTCCATTCACACTGTTTTCATAACCTGAAAAGCTGGCCAATCATAGCCTGTGCTGCTCCTTCCGGAACGTGTCACCTGTCATCATGATACGCAAAAAAGAAATTTCCGGAATGTTTTTCAAATTTAGAATTTGAAATTTATTTGAATTTGTAAAGTCCAATTCGCTAGTTTTTTTTGCTTCTGTTGTCTAATTTTGGAAGAAGATTTTCGATACGCTTGGCAAAATCTAAACTTTTATGCTATCTGCTATGCGTTTCAATGGTTTTTTGTTGGCGAGATGTTCACACGCCAGCTATTGCAGAGCAAGATCACCCCACGGGCCCCAATCTCTCGTTTCGAGAAAGAGAAGGAATAAAATAAAAACCGTTAAAATCTTAAAAACTTAATAAGGAAAATAGTTAGATCTGAATAATTCGAAATGTCTATTAAATATCAGTCAAAAATAAGGTTTTAAAATAAAAACGAACCATTTATTCAGTCATATTTTGAAATGAGTTGGAACATGACCTTTCAATGGACCCATTATTTGATTACATATGAAGCCGTTGAGAATTTTAAATTTTAATGGTAAATAAACCAATCATCACCCATGTATAAAACAAGCCAATAGCAAACGACAATATATATCCTTGCAACTCAAACACGTTACTGTGCGCAAATACGCAGACGGTCTAAATCAACGAAAGAGCTTTGGCCGGCTGAAATGGCAGCAATGTCGCGAAATAAAAAACGTGTTAAGGTTACCGTATACCTTCAGGGGTGTTTTGTATCAAAACAATCTAGCGCATCTGTTTTAAACCGTAGATGCCTAAACCCATATATCAAATTAAAGCTTATAGAGCGAGCTTTTGAACTATATTAGATTTTTTCTACCTTCTCAAGAGATAAGCGACAAAATTGCCTTTCGAAAGTTACAATTCCCAACAATTATTGATATTTAATGATTTAATCAATTCGCCAGTTTCCATACCAGCAGTGCTAAAAAACGTGTCTGCGATTTTTCATATTCAATTGCAAAGAAAAGTTATGGCGCTGTTTTGAATTAGGGTTAAAAAAAGTCTAGAGACCGTACAAAAATTGCTCTAAAACAAAAAGATTTTCGAAAAACAAAAAACGCAGACACGTTTTTGTTCTTCATATATTGAAGAAGCTACTGCGAAAATTTTAGGGAAA
>JAOCPT020412933.1:0-13207 GCA_026546935.2 Palythoa grandiflora | reverse complement strand
ATAATAACAATAATAATAATAATAATAATAATAATAATAATAATAATAATAATAATAATAATAATAATAATAATAAAAATGAAAATAAAATTCAAGGTAAATTAATCCTACCATTGTTTTTAAGTAACAAAATAGAAGTAAAATGAAAATCAAAACACTTTTTGTCTTGAGAAGTAAAAGTAAAATTAAATCGTTCATGGCCTATCGCTGCCATAGTATACCGTCATGCGCTGAAGGCTTGCCTTTCGCGAAGTCGATCGTCAAAACATGGCTTGTTTTCGAACAGATGCGTGGAAAGGCGAGAGAAGAATTTTGAAATTTAAGTAGCATTTAAGGAAATTAGGCATTATTTTAGCATTTTTTTGGATTTATGCGAACATTCTAGTATCATTAACTGACAGTTTTACTAGCGTAATTGGGAAAGGCCTAAACCCAACACCTCCCCTGTGACAACTGTCCTCATATAGACAGGCGTTAAGTGTATTATTCTTTCTCTTCGCACTGCTGTATAGCAAACAAATATCAGACCCGTACTCTAAGGTAGCAATTAAATGAGGGGGAAGGAGGGTAGGGGCAGGGCTTTAAACGGCGGGGTAAAAAATAAACGAAGGGAAGGGGGTCCAAATAAACATTGTGGGGGTGGGTGGGGATTTCGGAAAAATCTAATAAACGGATGGGGGAGGGGGCACTATAAACGGGAAGGTAGAAATTGTAACAAACAACTTAGAACTTTCAACAAAGAAACATAATTAACTGCTTTTAACACTCTTTAATCCCAACGTTATCTCCCTCTTAAATAAAATGAAACTCAAAACTAGCAATGGTATGTGATCCATTCAACCTTAATCAGAGAAAGCAGAAGAAACGAATGTAACTGTCGATTTGAACTTATCCTTCGAAGTTTTGATCATTTGATGATTGTTGATTACAGGGTCATCCTTGGACTTGTAATGATAAACGGAGGTATCTAATAAGCTCCGGGGGTGGGAAGCTTGTTAGATACTTTAGAGTATATAGGAGAGCGAATCTTTACTATTGTGGGCCTTTTTGAGAACTATACAATACACAGTATACAGACTATACCATATGCCTTGATATTCTTTTCTATAACAGATTATAAACTTTCATGTCTGTTACTGAATCTTATTATAATAAATAAATAAAGACATTATCACTATTAAACAATAAAGAAAATACTTATACATTTAGAAAAAAGTTCTTATAACTTGAGCATAATTTCAGGTGTTAAGTTATAGTAGCTTTATATTTGGCATATTTCTCTAGTTGGTTCGAGTTATAACACAAAGTCATACAGTTTAGTTTTGCAATAGGAAGACAGTATTTTCCTATAGCTTCCAAGTAAGAAACATCTGGCTTGAGTATCAGTCTAAATTTGGTAAACTAATTTTATCTTTCACGCTTTTCTATTTCGCGTTATTTAACCTAACGACCCAAATAATAGCGCAATGAACACTTACCAGGAAAGTAGGAAATTATATGAGATTTATCTTGGTGTTTTTGCATTGGCCGGAGATAAATAATAATGATAAAACATAATGACGGTTTTATTAGAATTTCACTTGGTGGCTCTTCTTTGCTAAACTATTTACCACAGCTAATTGTAATTAACTGGGAGTCGATTTTACTGTGGAAGGAAAACGGCAGTACCGGGAGAAAAACCCTAGTAGCCAGATTGAGAGCCATTATATAATTATTGTTTATTAACCCTTATTCTACTAAACCCAGTTTGAGATAAACCAAGAATTTTTCAACTTTTGAACCGTTAGTTGAAACCCTATAAAAAGACCATTCACTTTGTTGGTCTTGAAGAGTAGAAATGATTGATGTTATTCATTCTAACTTTTGAACCAGCTGACGAAACCCTATAAAGTGACCATTCATTTTGTTTGTCTTGAAACGTTGATTCAGAAAATGTGAAATTTTTGCAAGTTCCATAAACCACCGACTTTTGAAAACTCAGCAGGTGAATTGTCAATGCAATTCTGAGCCATACATATTTACTTAACGAAGTTCGCTAAACATATTTTCTACAAATTAGTATCTCCGTTTTTTAGAAAACAAATTCTGTGCATAAAATGTTTGATTTTTGACAAAGCAGCCATTCCTTTACATTCTTGTAATCCATAATAGTGCGAGCTTTCCAAATAAAGCATAAAATTGGTACGCTAGACATTTCACGATATTTTACTTTCTTGTTGATATTTTAACAGTTTTTTGCGATATTAAGTCGGTTTAATGTATATATAAACAATATGTCGATTTCCTTTTAGCTAACAGATTTGCGGTTAACCGGAATTCCGGCCACTCCTGCTTTTTCTATGAAAGTAGCTACCGAAATAGATTGTACAACTACCCAAAGGCAGAGAAAATACTCTATAACTCTTTTCAATACTCACTTAAACTATATTACTGTTGTCGGAAAATTATCCGTTAATAAAACAACATAATTATGAAGATATTAATATTTTTCGAGTTATACGTCCAAAAGTCTGGATGCGGTTTTGAGTTCCCACTGGAAGAAATTGTAAATTATAAGTTTAGACTTTATATTAAGAAACATTTAGAGCCGCGGAAATAACCCTGGGCGAACCAAAATATCCAGAACACGATTTCACTTGCTAAATTTGTTTAAACAAGTATGGGGGTGTGCTTTGAAAAGAAAGATCTAACAAAATCTAGCACTTTTACATGGAACGTCCAGAAAAATCACACTGTAAAACGAAAATAAAGTAGTTCTGATATATCTTTCCTTAGAGCAAGTTTAGACTGAATAAAGAGTATTTGGGTTTGCAATACTTAAAAATATATGCCGACGTAAAATTATGCAGTTTGAATTATTAATAAACCCGAGACTTGTAACTTGTCCACCGGTGTAAACATCAAATTATAACGGCCTAGGGAACGTTAAGGTCAAGGTTTTTCCACTTCTCGGCGCCAACTTGAAATTGTTACAAATATGGTGTATGTAATCCTACGCACTAGCCGTTCTGACTCGTTTTGACCTGCAAGGCTGTAGTACCACGCTTTAACATTGCTGGAGTTCCAGTTCTTGGAGCCCTGAAATCAATACTTATATTTAGATTGGTAGGGTTTTATGATTCTGTAAAGGGATTAAATTCTGTCCAAAATGTTTATACATATACTCGGTTCTGATGTATTTCTCAACAATTTATCAGCTCTTTCCTGTTTCGAAAAACGTTTCCACCACAAAGATGTTCTCATATACCGTAAACTAACTGACATTTTTAATTAAACCATTTGACAACAAAGTCAATACATTACCCGCCTTTAAACAATTAATTAAAAATATGCAGACTTTTTTTGTAGAACAGAGACTCTGGCTACTCTTTTTTCTCTTTTCTCTTTTGGGTCTGAGAGAAGGACAAATAATGCTACAATTCTGTATTGAAACACTTACTATGAACCTGTCCTTCACAATGACAATAAGTCTTTTTTAACAACAGTCACTCAGGCGATATTTTTATGTCATTCACTTGAGGGTTTAGTTTAATGTTGATACTAATTTAAGAAATACATGAAGATCTGAAAACATAAGCTAAACAAAACGTTCTCTTTTTTCATTAAATATAAACCTTGATAATTTCAAAACACGTGTGAACCATTTGACCAACGATGAAATAGTCCCGGTTGTGGATGAAGGGTTTGGATGAGTGACGCGAATAATTACCCTCTCAAGCCTCATTGAAGGCGGCATCAACTGAAGATCAATACTGTGTTTGAAGTGAAGATACTCGATATTTTACAGACACCCAAGGCAATCCAAACGTTGAAAAAGCATAATAACACAAAATAGTTGGAATAGTTGTGTTCTGAGGAAATTTAACGCCTCTGTAACGATGGTGCTTTTAAGAAAAGAAGGACTTTTGGGTAAAAGAAGAAACAATGCTGAAAAGCTCCACGAAGTACTTTTTATGTCCTAGGATTTTGAATAGTTATCTTGTTTATTGTTACAATTACTATGGAGCATCCTTTTTCTTAAATCGATATCGGTTTTGGCAAAAGAAGCAGGCAACAGCGTATCTATTAGTACACACTATAAATTATAGACAAGCATTTTGCTAACATAGTAACCGAATAGAAGAAAGCTAATTTAAATTTTTTTCCCTAAAAAAAAGAAAAATGAAAGTTTGTAAAAATCAAATTATAATTGATTGTGAATGATATTTCTTTTTTCTTCAATTTTGTAATTTTCTTGTTTATAATCTAAGGTTGTTTTACTCGGCAGACTACATATGCTTGGCAATATTTGGAGGAATATAGCTTTTACTCCATATTTAGCTCTGGAGTTGCATTTATCTTAGCAATATATAGCTCATATTTTATCCAAGTTTATTCAAGCACTTTATTTTTGATTTAATACCGAACTTCTTTAATAGAATTAAGTCTTAGTTGTTCTTAGCTTTTTCTTAGTTTTTGTTGAACTAGAACTTCAGTGCTCTTAATATGTTTTTTTATTAATAACAGTATTGACTTCTTTATTCAAAGCATCTGTTTTAGTAGAAGCTAGGGCTTTTATTGCTGAAGGTGAATTGCAAACGAATGAAAACGAAAGCATTTTCATTAAATATTCAGTCATTTCTAAGAAAGAGCAAAACAGATCAGTTCCCGACATAATATTAGTGTTGTTAGATATAGAGATAGCTATACTGAAGTTATTACCATACATTTGCACCAAGTCCTTTTCTGTTAGAACAAAAGAAATAATTTCATTTTTTCTTTAATCAAATTTTTACAGTCAGTTTATGCGACTTTTATTCTCATCTGCTTCTTAGGTAACTTTAAGCTAAAATATAAGAGTATATCTATATTTATTAATATATAGATGTATATGTCTCTTGATAAAGTGTCAGAAAAGGAGCTTTGTTACGAAACAATCTTACTTGGCTACCCTTAAGTCTTTAGTTTCAATTCGGAAGCTGTATCAGCCAAAACAACAGTTGCACTGTCTCGTGGCTTGATATTGAACGTGTAAACTAGTGCTGAGTTATTTTTAGTTTGTAATGTTCATAGCTTCAAGCTTTTGGGTTTATTTTTAGTAAGCCAATGGATCTCGTCACGTTTTGAAATTCTAAAGAAGTAAGTTTGCTTTTTGTTACACCGCAAAAGAAAAAGAGAAGCACTTTCTCAATAAGAACACTTGCTATAACATGTATTAAAAGAAAATTAATGGCTTTTATAGATAAAAGATCAAAATGAAGGGATCTAAAGCATTTTAAACAGTCAGCCATTCAACAATTAAAAGGAAAAAGCAATTAATTCCGGATCTTGGAAGAAAACATCTTTTTTAATTTCGAAAAGGGTATCATCGTGTACAATTAAACTTAATAATGAACGAGAAATTTATTAGAACTAATAACGTTATTATACTTATATATAGCTGTTCTATAAAATGAATACTCTAGCTCATTTTCATAAATACAACTGTAAGTTACAAGCCTTGGATGAGAGGTCAACCGTGAAACTTATTGTTTTACTTGTTAACTGTTAGTTTCTTCTAAATCATTTTACTACTTTTTGGCTTAATACAGAAATTCCTACCACTTGCAGGAAACAGAAAAGTAACCACGACACCTTAACAAA
This sequence comes from Palythoa grandiflora, assembly GCA_026546935.2. NCBI lineage: Eukaryota > Metazoa > Cnidaria > Anthozoa > Zoantharia > Sphenopidae > Palythoa > Palythoa grandiflora. Next base: position 7,585 of record JAOCPT020412933.1, on the reverse strand, counting down.
GAAGAGAATTGTACACATAAGTTTTGCATAACCAGGTTGATAAACAATGCATATTTCAATAAATTTTTGGAAGCAATAAAAGATGAATGCGTACTTGTATCGTGCTTCTAACGCAATAGTCTTCTGGCTTCAACAAGTTTTCATTAAAGTATTTATAGCTAGATTTTGATTCTCTGGGAACAGGCACAATAAATTAGTTTTACTGTTGATCTGAATTGTTAACAATTGCTCATCAAAGGAATAGGTGAGTGAAAACAATGCTCCTTTTATACAAATTATAAAACCAAGATCTGATGACAGCACTATGATGGACTTGTTTCAGTAAAATTAAACGCATTCTGTTGTTTTAAATAGCTGAACCCAAACAAATAACAGCTGGGTGTCATATTTTTTATAAATTGCCAGATATTCTCAGTCTTATCAAGAAGGTAAAATCTCTGACACATAAAACAACAACCCACGTCGAGTCAAGGTCATATTTGATTTTAACCGCATTGTAAGATTCACAAAGCACTGCATGGTACCCAAAAGCAAAGAAAAACAGATTTCGTGCACAATCTAGAAAAACAAGACCGAATGGTTGGCAAGTGGAACAACTACCTCGAAGCAACTTCATTGTTATGCCGCCGCGTTTACAACCCGCCTTTAGCACATTTGTGGCCATTATTATCAGCCAAGTTAATTTACGCATAGACGATATCTATTGTACAACTATGAAATAAACGACTTTTCAATACCGGCTGTAATCCATAGCTCGCGTTCAATAGCTATTTAATTCTCTTCAATACTACCGCAGGCCAATACCAGTGAGTATATTTTGAAGGCAGTATTGCCTCTCTTACGGGATGGTGGTAATCACAAACCAACGTCGGTCACTAAATCATTAACCCCATTAATATTACGTCAACTTTTGCATATTGTTTTACTAAAGAGTCCAAACATTATCAAAGCATGCTCTCGAGCGCTGTATTTATGCACTTCCTTTATTTTGTGACCATATAAGCGATATGGAAAATATCGTCTAAAGGTTATCAACAGAATTTGTGTGTTTATAATTCAAGCAAGTATACATCTAATCACACATCTGCTTTGCAAGCTTCGTGACTCCCTACCATGCTTAATGAATGTGTTGAGTTTTAAACTGAAAGGCAGTCAACCTTCTCTGCATGTTATAGCCTTCGGCGATTTAATTGCTAATCAGTTCCCACGTTTACCTCAAACACTTAATAAGACGGACAGCACTAGCGGGAATCATTTGTACTCACCTTCAAATCAAGTGCTGATCTCCAAGCAGAACAAAACGTTGGCCCACCAAGATGTATTCCGCTTTTACAAGCATGTACTTACCCCCACCGTCGCACCAGGCATACAGTCCTAGCAACTCAAGCTTATTCAAGTATTCTAATTTGGAAGGAGAAAAGGATTATAAGTATCTCTCAAAAGGGTTTGAGAGAAGGAACAAAGTCGAGATAGTCAAGGACAAAGTTAGAGATGATACAAAGGAATTGACTGAAATCGAACTTGGCAATGAACAGCTTCTCGCAAAGGAGAACTTTTCAAGTGAAAGCAGAACTGAAAGCGACGAAGACGCCGAAACAAAAGATGGAAGAAACACATCAGAAACTTTTGTAGCTGTGATTGCCCAGTCTATTCTCAGTGTTCCCACAAAAAGAATGACTCTAAGTTCCATTTACAGCTATATCGCCAAGCACTACCCACATTTTGACAAAGAAAAAGGAGCTGGATGGCGAAACAGTGTGCGCCACAATTTATCCAGCAACGACTGCTTTGTAAAGGCCAGTCGTGCTGAAAACGGTAAAGGACATTACTGGATGATCCATCCAAAAGATCTACCTGAGTTTTCCAAAGGAAATTTTCGAAGGCCAAGAAAACCTCGTCGACCGCGTTGTACACATGCCTCCTTGGGTTGCCCTCCAGAGAAGGCAATCTACGGATCAGCTTTATCAGGTAGTTATCCTCCTCCTCCTTACACAGCCAAAGCGTACGACATGGAATACCCAGCACTTCCATATGTTGCTCCAGAAATGTATTCTATGCCGTATACCATGCCTGCTCGTTACGAGTGCTTCTCGCGAGAGGAGAGTCGATCTGGAATCCCGACATTACACAGCTTTACCAGCCCTACGTCCTTTGGTCTATCTTGGCAGACTCAAGATGATTCGGCTTTCAAAAGTCTTCCACCCAGCGCCTATCATCCATCGGTTCGATATCCTTGCTTGTTTATCCCTCCTGTAAGTTCCGGAGGGAGCCACGAGAGACAGCTATCGCAGTATGACAATAGGAACATTAAAATGGACTAAGCTTAACATTGAACTTGGTTGAAAAGCTGTCTTAAGTTAATTGTCACTTTAACAAAGCGCGTATAAGAACATGAGTATGACCTAAGGTGTTAGCATTGCTTTCTTAACAACAACAACAACATTATGTATTTGTTTAGCAGTTTTACATTATCTATATTTATTTTGTACAGCTTGTTCAGATTACGTCTAAAAGCTACAGCAAATTGTATACACATTTAGATATTGGAACCTGTAATCTAAGACTTTGCATCGTTTTATAATCTATGTTTACATTTCTGATTTTAAAAAGAGTTATGTCATCTAAAATAATTACACAAATGTTTCTGAAGATGCATCTAATCCCGAATGTTTAAGATATTTACATAACATAGAAAGTAAAAAAGTTTACAACTGTTTCTTTTTACACTGCAAAGCGAATTAGCCTACTCAATTAACTTATCTAAAATGATCACTAATAATGCTATAATAACATGCATGAACAAATGAAGACACTGAACGACTGATATTTTATGATGAAGATATTATAGTTATAAAGAAGTTGTTGGCAAATCACTGTAGAGAAGATGTCACTAAGTGTTTAGAATCGACATTACAGTACTCAGTTCCAAAACGGCAAAAGTCTTCCTAATAAATTAGTACATAATTACGGGAAAAGATAAAGTCAAACCTACAGCTAACTCTCGTCGCGTGAACATAGCGTTCTAGAATATGCTAATCAGATGTAAACAGATGTTTCAGGCTAAATCTGGAATGCAAAATTCCAGAGCTTCTATTTTGGAAACAAAAAGATGTTGGGAAAATCTTGTTTCTTCATGGACCTTGACAGCATGCTGTGCACTCTGTTTGCCGATAACTCGATAAAATGGTGCTAACACTTTTTGATTAGCGATAAATATTGATGAATTCACACTCTCTCCAATTAACACTCTTTAGTTTAGAAAGTAATTTAAAAAATATGTGAAGCAGATATATTTATATTCTTAAGTGTTTAAAACTTCACTGTCAGTCATTCATAGCGTTTGTGAGGAATATTCATTAAACTTGCAAGTTCTGTGAAATTTTGCTTGTTTAGTTCGCATGATAATCATGTAAAGATTTGAAATCACATTAGATTTATAGATAGATAGATAGTTTATTAAATTTTAAAATTGCAGCTTTACAAACTATAAGTTGTAAGTAGTTTTGTAAGTTTTATACAAAGTGTTTATGTGTTTACAGAATGCTGTGAATTGTGAGACACCCTTCGTTTTATTACCGAGTCAGTTTAGCAACAATTAACTACAAAACTAGGCTACTTGACAAAACAATGACAAAAGGAACGTTCACACGATCTGTTTTCTGTTACCATTATTATGATAATTTTAGGACAATTCATCGAAAAGCCTTCCGGTAAATACCAAACTTTGTTATAGATGAATAGCGGTAGCAGTTAATTAAAAATCAACAAACCTTTTTAAGTTGTTTATGATTAATCTGCTTCCCATTGTTATGAACCTGGTCAGGTTTACAAACTAACACATAGGGCGGATGACTTAAAAGGTCTTTCAGCCGAGCGTTCACGAAAAAATTCTTATCAAACTGCAAGGAAATTAAAGAAGAAAAACTTAACACACATACTACACAACATCTTTTTGTAGATTCTGATCTTTCTCGGTTGCGAAGAACACACTCAGTTTGTACAATTCATCAACAACTATTGAAATGACTACTGTTCATTTCACGCTTTTGATTTATTAAATATTCACTTTCTCTTCAAATAACTTTATGTCTTTTGGAAAACAACAAAATTTATATATAAATAAACAAGACGTTTTTGTTGTAAGCAAAGCCTACAAACTGAGCTTCCAAATTATTAACTTTATTGCTAAAATACGATAACCATAAATAAAGGTTCTACAATTTTCTGCAATAAATCATCTAGCAATACATTCCCGGTAGGGATGCCTGATTACTGCTCCACAATAATATCGTAATTGTTGTTGAAAAGTCTCTATTATGAGTTTTCTCAGTTTATCTAAACGATAAGAGATAATTTAAACTATCGGCTTTCTGTGGGGTCCTTTTCGTTGCCACCGGCAATCATACAGATATATGTTTAGCTGTTTACTCTCAAAAGACACAACGCAGCACATGTTTTGAAATGGTTATCTTCTAATACACCGTAGGTTTGAACTATACATACACCAGAGCTAATTTTAATCATTTTCAAACTCTGAACAAAAATTGTACTCTTTGAAAACCGAGTTGTTAGATCGCGTGTTATCTCGGTAAAATATTTGTACAAAGCGATAAACCTATAGATTTGAAGCCATGACCCGTAACCTTTAAACACGTCATTTTTAAAAACAATGTTAAGCTTTGCCTTATACATTGCTTTTTTATTTATCATATCGGATTTATCCAAATGAAAAAGAATATTTTTTTCTAGTTGTAAAATGTCTCGTGTTTCGCTCTTTTATATCTATATCTGTATTTATGTTTTCTGTTTATGAAATAATTGTTTAGTGTATGATAAACGTATTTTGTATTTATTACAAACCATATGGGGTCCTATTGTTATTTCAAGTGTTTGCTTCTTATGCAGTTTTTATTCCATAAAACACCAAAGTATTTATACTAAGATAAACAACGTAGAGATACCTAAATTATCTCTTTATTTACTTTGTTCAAAACTATAGCAAAACTTTTCAGAAATGTTAATTCTGACTGAGGTCCTTCTGTTATGAGGAAAGATAATTTGTTTTGCTAAATGACAAATCAGTCCTAGTCGTCATAAACAATTACTGTATCCCGTAGAGAAACAATGAATAAAAAATTTCATTATTTAACAACGATTGAAAGAGCTTCAAGGTGTTCCGATTTTTACTAATATCCGGGTCAGAAATGAGCTTTCAAATTTTAGAGTTATTGATAACAAAATGTTTCCGCTTTAGTTTGTGTTAGTAATTTGAACCCACTAATAGTTGCAATTTCGAAATAAAATGATTATATAGATCCATTGAAACCAAGCTGATTCTGAAAAAAAAAAACATAATCCCAACTATGTATGAAAGTCAGCATGTGGTGATTGGCTTTCGTGTGAAGGGCGTGAGAACAACATTAGTTACTGACTCAGCACGTGTCGTTTCTCGGTTTATTTACTCAAGTAATAGTTAAATAAGCAACTTCTTAACAGTAATTAAAGTTAATATTACTTGTTTTTCTTTTTGCCATCTAATGCCTAGTTGTAAGCAGTTCTAGGATGAATGGTGTTCTTCATACAAGGGAGATCGAGTGATTATAGACAGTGTCCTGATGCTTTCATTGGCAACATTTGATTAACTTTAGCAGCATGGGTTCTATATGGCTCTTGCCTCTGAACAATACCGTTCTATTTTGTAAGTTTTGTGCTGTGCTTTTATGGTCAAAACCAGAAATAAACTATCTGAAAAAGAAGCTGGCTTATTGTTTCTTGTAAACTGTGGGGGTATCGTTAACACAACTGTGACGTGTAAAACTAAAAACAAAAGCGCTACTAAATTTAGCAATAAATTGCCAGCCTGGTGTAAAATTCTTGCTCTAAGGGAGCGATAGATTTGGATTGACACAGTTCTTGTGAACAAATTTCAAGTTTCTCTTTATCTCCATTACACTCTGCTTTCTGGTCTGTAATGCGCATGTCTATGCTCTATACTAAATACCGCTGATCATTACACCTGGTTTACCCACATATGCAAAAAGTATTGGTAAGATTGGGCAAAATGTAAAAATCAGTTGAGATTATGCGAGATTATGCAAAATTGGGTTGGCTAGGTTTGAGCTGAGTCGAGGTTAGGCAAGCACGGTACCAGACTCTCCCTGATTGAAATGAGCTAAGCACGGATTGCCAATATTTAACTATTTTTTTATTTACATATTTAATTATTCCACAAACGCGTGTTGGATATGAGGTGATAGGTCGCTGACGTCACCACAGTATCCAACAAGAAGTGGGTGGAATAACTATTTTATCAAATTTCACTCCATTCTGAATAAGAAGATACTTAGATTCTTGAATTCTGTTTCACTGTTATACAAAACGGCCGGAGCAAGCGGTTTCCATATAAGTTCATACCGTACTGATATGAGCTGATATTAACTGACAAAGAACCAATCAGAACACTAGAAACTCAATATTTGAAGTTGAAAAATTGATTAAAAACAGAATATTTAATTCTAGTTTTAAGGCTTTCGCGTTCATAGGACATAATAAAATTGATAAAATATCTAAAACTTTACCGGTTTGCAATCGTGAAATTTTAAAAATGCGTTTACGTTTCAGCTTCTTTTGTGGAAGCCTTCGTCAGAATGATGCAAATCAATAAAATTAAAGCGTTTAAAGATACTAACTATGTATGGTAGCAGTAAAGTAAAACCAGATCATTTACCAGTCTTGTTACAAGAAGTCTATGTGTAATACCAGAAATCGCGAGATAAACCCCATCGGATAAGGAGAGCCACGATTGACCATAAATTTAATGCGAATCGGGCAAGATTGTGGTATAGGTAAATTACGAGACAGTATCAAGTCTGATTATCGTCTTTTAAACAGGTTTCCAGTTTCTCTTAAATTACAGAAATGTCAGTGTATATTTCTGGGTTTTGAGTTTGTTCCGGCTACAAAATGAATAAACGGCAAAACCGCGAGTGCGAGTCGGCTGTGATGGCCTGGAGATAGATTCGGCTAAATCGTGCTTGCATAATTCGTTATGAGAAGCAAATTTTTATCGAACATCCAAAAAAGCACAGTATTAATGGAGCTTTATCATTTGATTTAAACTAAGTAGAATTACATCAAATTTACAATGATTTAAAATTTACAATTTAACAATTAGAATCCTTAAAGTAGAATAAAAAAAAAATTAAGACTATGCTTTATATGACTTGTTTCCTAACAGTCTTGCACCGCGCTGTATGAAGGAGTTCATGTTCCTGTTCGTTCGTGGGACGGGAACTGGCACCCGTTGAGTCCTAAGGGAATACGATTGGGGTCTTGTACTTAGGAATTTACAGCAAGGGTGGAGACCTTTTGAATCTAAAATTTCTTTAAAAGTGTGTAGAAGAAGAAGACTTTATTTGCACTCTTAGAAATAATTAATTACAAGTATCCAACAATTTATTTGCTCAAAGTACGAGCACAGCTGCTTCAAGTAGCTAAAATATAGCTAGTATAGGTGAAGCAGCTATGGTCATGCAGTGTATTTGCTGGTTTATGTTAATGAAAGTTGGAAATGACGATACACACA
>JAOCPT020412082.1:0-13216 GCA_026546935.2 Palythoa grandiflora | reverse complement strand
ATGTAGAGTTGTTACGTGACACGATGATGTAGAGTTGTTACGTGACACGATGATGTAGAGTTGTTACGTGACACGATAATGTAGAGTTGTTACGTGTCACGATGTTGTGGAGTTGATATGTGACACGATGATGTAGAGTTGTTACGTGACACGATAATGTAGAGTTGTTACGTGGCACGATGATGTAGAGTTGATACGTGACACGATGTTGTAGAGTTGATACGTGACACGATGTTGTATATTACTACAACATTTTTTTGTTAGAACCAGTAACTTTTGGTCCAGGCTCAATCGGTTCTTAACTTTCTTAACATTTTGTGTCAAGTTTTGCCGGTTTTATGATTAGTTTTTCCACAGGTTTATTATTTACCCTTTGACACTAGTTTGACCCTTTAAGCCTTATTCTACTTGATCAATTCCATATTTCTCATTATCAGTTAAATTATTTTCTTTGAGGTATGTAAGGAGAAGTAAGATGTTGATATATTGGGTTAATAAATACCTTATGGACAACTACTTACCTTGACTTTGTGCTTGCCAGTAACAAATAGACACAAAACATAGAAGATTTCTACTTTAAACGCTACTTCATTAATTATTTCCAATGACAACAACGACGTGAGTAAGGAGAAGGTAGATGTTGATAAATTGTCTGGGGCTGAAAGAGTTAAAGAGTGCTTTACATTGCTCGATTAGCATTAGTGTTTATTTTAACCTTCAATGTATTTAGTGTATTTGTATTTGATAAGCGATTATTTACTGTGTGAATAAAAGAATTGATAAACATCTGAAACCCAGCGTCGATTTTTCTTAAGGTTGTACTTAATTGTTTGGGTTAAACTTGAGCCTCGTTGTTTTTTTAAAAAAATTGACAAAGACTAAATCAAGGGGAAGACCCCGAGGCTGATGAGGCGTTAGAGCATAGAGCCGACGCACGTATGTATGTGTGTTTCGAGTGAGTTTTCTCAGTATTAAAGTTCTTTCCAAGTTTTCCTCCGACCCACTGGGTCTTACATGTTGAAAAATATAATGTACCTCATACTTCCTCATACCCCAGTGGGTCTTGTAGTAGTAATATCATATATCTCATGCTTCCTTGTACCCCAGTGGGTCTATAGTCGTGATATTCTCCTCCATATCAAATATATTATACCCCAATGTACTTACATTGTGGCTCGCACCCCCCCCCCCCTTTCTCCTCCTCCCTCGTGGAAGCATAAGTTAAGTTGCTTCAATCTGTTGTAGCTAAAATGCTAAAATAATTTAAAACTTTAGATGGTCAATATTCTGAGAACATTAAGCCAACATATTTGACATGAGTTCGCTATAAAAGGTAAAAGTAATAAAGAATATATTAAGACTTTAAAAAAGTTTAAAATAAGTTCAAACACCAAACGTTTTTGACAAAGAATTGTTATCTTCAGTGTTCTTTTGCCGCTAAAAGTTTCAGATATAAATAGTCTGAAGTTACCCCTGAAACTTTCAGCGACAAAAGGACCCTGAAGATAACGATTCTTTGTCGAAAACGTTTGGTGTTTTAACTTATTTTAAACTTTTTTAAAGCCTTAATATATTTTTATAACATTAAGCCAACACATTATAAAGACAATTTCTTACCTTCAAAGTTTATGAATAAGATTAGAAATTATCTGGTACGTGGAACTCCACAGCTCTAATCTCACCACTGGCAAACGACAGAGCAAAATGATCCTTGGCGTTGGAGCTCACTAGGTTTTCAACAGGTTCGTGAAACTGCATGAAGCCAATTAGTTCTCCCGTAACAACTTTCCAAACTCGGAGTGTTTTGTCCTGACTATGAAGGAATAAATAACTTCAATGCTAGATCAATACTAGATTAATACTAGATAATGGCTGTTTTTATACTTGAGACGGCTAAGACGTTAAGATCACCGTAAGCTCCTAAGACGTCCTAAACTTTTAGTATAAAATCGAGAAAAAATGCAGACGGCTTAGAAGTCTGACGGCTAAGACGTCTAAAGGACATCAAAACGATGCCCTTATCGTCGACCTTATTTTGCCAGATTGCTTAGCCGTCAAGTATAAAGACGAGACGCCCAGAAAAAGACGGCCTTGCTAACACAAAACCGAATCTCGATGCAAAACTCCGAGTGTGGACTAGTCATGAGTCAATATGGCAGCCTGCAAGCAGACCCCACTCTTGATATCTCGCCAAAGACCGTCAATAAGGCTATCTCGTCTTTATACTAAACGTTTTTCGTTAAGGTCATCTAGACGTCTTATCCGTCTCAAGTACAAAAACGACCAATAGTGTGGAAAGCTTACTCAATAATCGTGAATAAACTATGTTTTTGAAAAACCAGTAAATGGCTCTAGTTGTGAATCGAACCCAAGACCTCCTATATCCCAGGCGGATGCTCTACCACTGAGCTACAAGAGGCTTCTACTGGTGAGCAAGGTCATTTAATAGTACAATGTCCACAAATCAGCTTCGCATTGAGTTGCTGTCACATTGATAAACAAATAAAGTTCAGTGGCAGAGAGCACAATGTAGCCTAAATTTATTATGTCTTGTAAACATAAAAAAATCATAAATTCCTCATGAACTCCAAGCAATTATTTTTCAATGCAAGATTACAGAATGTAAGCAACTCTGCGCAAAATTCTTCCGTCTCACAAATTTTTCAAAAAAAGTCTGACACTGGTAACGTATCTAGGACTCGTGAATAGCTTTCAACGCAATGACGCAGAACCTGAGCCAAATGGCGTAAAATTCCAATGTCACAGACTGAAAAACTGACGAGCCACTGTCCATCGAAACATCGGGTTTAGCCTTCACCAGAAAAGAAGGAAAAAATTTCTGAGTTGGTTAAGGGTTAGTTTTGTTTTATTGATGTCAAATGAATTTATATATTGTTTTAAAAATCCTCAAAGTTATACAACATTCACCACTTCTCACCTGAAAGAAACTATCAAGCTACCGTTTCGGATTGGAGCACAGCCTGTCACTCGGCTTGTGTGACCAATAAGAGAACGAACCAGCTCGCCCGTGATTCGATCTCGAAGGTTAATTGCGTGACAACTATGACTACCCCCAGTGACAATTATCCTCTCATCTGGCCAGGCCTTTATCCATTCCGCGTGACTGATGGTCATTTGCCCGTCCTGGGTCTAGAAGAAACAAAAATTATCATTTCAGAAACAATAAGTTTAGTGGTCAGGGGAATACTCCAGGTAGTTTTCAAGTCTATGGACCATTTTCGAGGTCTTAGTAGTATGCGGGAAATATTGCACTTTCTCTCCCGTCATTCAGATACCAGCTCTCCTCCAACAACTTGACTGATACACTTATCAGAGGTCTGTACTAATTCTAAGAGTCTTGGATTACAGCTATAAACTTGCGTGTACGTTTTAAGGCCGTGTTACACGAGCCAACTTGCAACGACGATTCTCCAATTAACACCGTGTCGTGGAAAATTGTTCCCCGTAAAACAGGTCACCGGGGACGATTTTCTACGCAACAATCGCCTCGCGCAACATGTTAGGAGTTTTTGAACTGGTTTCAAAAACTTACTTTACAACACGCTATATTGTTGCGCGGAAAATCGTCGTTGCAAGTTGACTCGTGTAACACGGCCTTCATGATCAGCGGAAATGTACGTTTGCGTAAACATGTCCACTCACATCCTCTGGGGGGGCTCAAGCTAGCTGCGAATGCTAGTCAATTAAATCAATCGCAGGTTAGGGCAGTTCTGACACTGTACAAGGTGATGAATATAAACCAACCAACTCATACAATGTCATTCTGAGTTGACTAAAACAAAAAAATTCGAGGTTTTCTCCAGGTTAAACCTAAAATTTGATAGGTATATATACTCCTGTCTATATCGTAAGTTATGAACTTCCAATTGACCAACCATGATTCGAAAATTTATTCAACCATATAATAAACAACGGTGGCGTGTTTGGCTAGGTGGTAAGATCTCTGCCCTTGAACCACAAGGTCCCACCTTTAACACCCGGCTCAACCGAGTATTGAATATTTGTGTGACCTTTTCAGCCAAAGTTGACTCAGCTTTACATCCTCCCGAGGTCGGTAAAATGAGTACCAGCTTCTGCTGGGGGCTAACCTGCGACGGATTAGCGTCCCGTCCAGGAGAAGTCAATGATTCTTATCCGCTTAACACTACAGAAACCAAAGATAAGCACCGGCTCCAATGGGCCACTTTGGCTTGTAAAAGGATTTAGCTTTTTATATAATAAACATAAAACCTGCATAGGAATAAAATAAAGTTACACGCTTTTTTTATAAGAATAACTTTATAAGAACAACGAGCTCAGACTGAGCCTTGATAACTAGGAAAGCTTTTGTGGCAGAAAATTGACTAAAACATAAAATATAAAAAGATTCACTGTGAAGGTAGCTCGCCTCTAAATTCTGCCGTACAATCACATTATGTTTGGCGCAAGGCGTTTCATTTTCCATTACATTGTTTTATTTTGTTTTTGTTTTTTTTTTCTACATTAAAAACCGCTCACAGAAATAAGAACAAATTAAGAACAAATTGAGGCTGAAATCGCCAAAAAATTAAGAACAATGAGCCTCGTCAAAATTTACTGGTTCTTATAAAAAAAAGAGTGTATACGGTGAATGTTGACAAGTTAATCTGTTCCACGTCGAAAATGAACCTCGGTTGATACGTATCCGTACTCTGCGGCGCTGTAATATTATGATATAAGAATAGGGGCGCTTATTAACAAAAACACATCCGAACTGGTGCGCTTAACTCCTAATCGAAAGGGAGCGCTTATTGGAAGGAGAACGCTAAATCAAATCATTGCGGTAAATGGTGTGTGAAAGGCCTTCTCAAAGGGAACTCCGGCTATTTTTTGAATATTTCGTATCAGAAATTACCTTAATTGCTTCAAGAAATATTCCGGTTTCACGGTTACGCAAAAACAAAATTTAAAACAAATACTGAAATATAGTTGGTATCATGTAAAATGCGATTTTGTATAAGTGCCCTATATATATCACTAATTTTATATTTATGTCAGTTAAGCAGCTGTGATACTCTAGTTTTATTTTCAGAGTTATATCGATCGGAGCAGTCGGCGATTCACGGATCGCGAGGACGGCGAGAAAATGAAGAACTCACCGCATCACGGATAAATAAATAACCGAATCACATGTCGCGAAAACTGTATTTGACAACTCTAACAAAAGCGGTGAAAAGTGATGAAAAAGATGAACTGAGTGGGTTTTAAAACACATAGAAAATGTCGTTTATCGGCGAATTTGAGTTACAATTTGTTTGCTTCTTTTATGCTATTATGTCCCACAGATCCAGGACTATCCCTCCCCATGTAAACGAGCACTATGTTTCAACCTTTGTGGTAGGGCTGGCCCTACTAGTAGATTTAGCTCTAAATCATGTAAATATGCCCTTAAATCTGGCAAAATAGTAGAGTAAGCTCTAACTCATGTGAATGGGCCAGTGGTCTTAATTAAACAATTGGTATGAGGTGCATAATAGTTTAGATCCATCCGCACGGTTTTTGTTTTTAATCCATAGATTTTCTTTGTCGACACGACTTCTGTTCAAAAGTTTTCTTCAGTGCAAAAGCTATCAAAACGGGCAACACTCTCTGGAACAAAAGTTTTCGAAGCCCTGTTTTCACGTTTGTAAGAAAACGGCCAAACGAAAACTTGCTTTCGTTTTTTAAAAACGAAACCGGTTTTATTTCGACAAAGCTGAAGAGAATCAATTTTGTTTGTGTGACAATGAATAATTTACTGTCATGACGAGATCCTATCCAATGAAAAGCGTCAAACAAAGCACAGGTGATCTGGCGTAACAAAAAATCCATCTTTGAATACATAAGTTAAATATTGGTTTAGATTGAGCATAATTTAGCTGGGTAAACCCTCTGATAGAGGCTTAAAGTGTTGGTTGTGCAGGAAAACTTCAAAACAACTGCTAAAATGTATACTTTGTGTGACATGGTGCGCAAACTTGGATGGTCGCGAGATATTTTCACCGCTTTATCACTAGTTTGGCTACTGTTTGGTGTTCTCCACAACCTATATCTGGTGTTTATTCTGCACAAAAGATGGAGGCAGATCGGAAATACGAAAATTTTAATTCTTACTCATGCTTTGGCGTCGGCGATATGTATAGTATTGCATATGTATCTTCCGGTGAACGCTTCTTTTAACAATTTTAATTCCAAGCAGTGGAACTTCAGTCCAGCGCTTTGTTCCGTGCTGCCAGCTCTCTCCTCTATGACAACCAGTGTATCAATAATAACTGTGACCTGTATAGTTCTTGCTCGCTACATGAAAGTTGTTTACGGACACAAACTGACCGTAGTTGAGGCTGAAAACGCGATGCTTTTATCGTGGTGTATCGGAGGCTTTTTGGGTTCCCCATTACTTGGTTTAATGAGAACGGAATGGGAACCCGGCCAAAACGTTCAGATCTGTACTGCAAGATGGATCAGTAACTGGCATGGCGACTTCTATGGTGCATGGATTATAGTTGTTCAGTACATTTTCCCAATGGTAATCATGGCTGCGGGACTCGTGAAGATATTTGTCTACCCTGTTGCAGATTCGCGCTATTTCAAAATTTTGTTTAAAGTTATTGATCTGTTAGCAGCTGCTGCTATCCTGGTGGCTGTATTAATTCTGCCGTTGCATGTGGCTGGTATCGGGCGCGGCACTGAAACAAGTTTGCTTTTGGGGCCAAAAATCTTCGACATTCTTCACTTCTTTGAAGCTTTGTCCATCTGCGCCTTTGTTAGCTCTCCTATGGTTTTCATCGACTTCATAAAGGATGAGTTTCACGAATACAATTATCAATTGCTAAAGGCGGCTGTAACAACAAAGGAAAACCAAAATGGCCGTGATATGCAAGAGGCGAGCGGTTTTGAAGTCATTTGTCAAAAACCTCCGTCTCTTGCAGTCTCTTTGGATCTACCAGCAGATCTTGCAAGAAAATCTTAACTCATTTATAAATGTCTGGTATTACATGCAAATCGTCAATTCACAAAGAACAGACTTATATGGCGAGTGACTTACATTCTGTCTCATCAGAGCCTAGTTTAGGTATAGAAAGAACAAAGAAATACTTAGAATTAAATTTAAAGAATGCCAAGGAAGGTTTTTTGACACATTTTATATGGAAAGGGTTTTGCAGACGTTTTTGATTACAAACTACGGTAATTATGACTATAGAATATAATTTATAATGAAGAAAACTATAAACAAATGTTCGCCATTCGGGAGAGGTATGTTATTGTTGATATAGTAATTACGTCACCCGTACTAACAAGTCGCTCGGGCAGTGTTAAAAACAAAAGGAATATTCTAATTATGAAGTTCAGACCACTGAAAGATTTTTGATGCCGCTTCACCCCATGTCAAATCTCATCCAGACTCCATTTTAGTTACTGGAATAAAACGTATTTGCATAAAGTAAAATAAAAAATGATCTGATATAAATGATAATGAATGTGTGAAAAGCGCTCATACAAACACTGCAACGATATAATTGAAATTACCAACGATGCGAAACAACAAATCTTTGTTTTGTTCTCAGCAGAATCTGTAAATTTGGTTTTGGACATTTTGTCTTCAAGAAAACAATATTACAATAATTTTAAAACTAAACTGATTTATTAATTCTAATCTGGCTTCAATTCCTTTTTTGTTATTGTTTATTATTATTGTTTCATTAACATTATATTTGGTACTATATCTGCACACCTGCCGCCTGCCGCTGCCGGCCCAGCCCGGAAAGGAAGAAAGAGGGGGGAGGGGAGGGGAGGTTAGACGGGATGACGGCGGAAACCTTGATCAGAGAATAAATTTTTGAACCATAACGCCCTATAAAGGAAATACTTTTGTTCAAATTTCCTTTCCAGATATTATAAAATAAAAGCTAAATAGTGACAACTGATAGGTATTTTGGAAAAGGCAAAAACCATATTTTATCAACAGGCTGAAGAAACATCCAAACATCAAATGCACGTATATTCCATATGACAAAGTACACTTATTTAAAATTAGGTAAAATTAATAAAAAATTACAACAAAACATTTTCGAACTAAAATGTTGATTATCAGGGTTAAAACTTGAAACGATACACTTACCGCCGGTATTCCGCATGATATATAGAGACTACTTCATGAAAAAGGCGGGCGTACGATTTTTATTCACGAGTTGGAAGTATCAGAAAACGAACGAGTGAGCACAGCGAACGAGTGAGTTTTCTGATACGTATCAACGAGTGAATGAAAATCGTACGCTCGCATTTTCCATGAAGTAATATGTTTATTTGATAGGTACTGAGATTTCCTTTTTGCGTAGCAGACAAATCTATTTCGCACAAATGAAGCGATGAAAAGTGCAAAATAGCTTTCAATGTACAATCACTCAACAACAACAGAGAATAAATCTCTCCACACAAAAACTTTTAATCATAAAAGCAAATAAAAGCCAATAACATTTACAATATTTAACACTATGTTTAACATATATTAGCAACTTCAAGGATTTATAAAAATACAAAAACAATGTCATGAAAACAAGCAAACCATCAACCCTTTCTCGTACAATACTTTTAACTCCTCGCTTGAGTACCGATGCTTTGGGTTTATTTCCTTTATTTCAGCTGTTTTTACTTGAATTGAAGAACTTTTCTGGTTTTCTCGAGCGCCAAATCGTTTATTATCCTACAGTAGCATAGTAGCTCTTTTTCGTCAGGTGTCATTTGAAGTTGGCCACTGAGCTTCGAAGCGAATTTGACTCGCACTCGTCGCCATTATTTTTGTGCGAAGCGAGATGATAAATTGGCAAATGTATTCATTTAGTTTAAACACTGAAATATCTTCAATTTTCCTTAATTTCTTCGTCCTTCATTTTCAAAAATATTTCAAGCAATCTTACGTCTCCTTCAGTTTTTTGAGCGGTATTTAGTTTTTTTGTTCTGAAACAAATTCTTCGACAGAGCAATTGCAAACAAAAGCAAACTTCCCCCCAGCCATTTTACAAAGCACGCGGTTTTTTGCGCAACGGGTCTTGGATGACGAAACCCTCAGTGCGTTCATTCATCATCAGTAAAATTTTGTCGTTCGCGTTTCTGATTGGACGAACGATATTTTTTTACGGTGAAAATTTGTTGTTCGTGCTTCTGATTGGCTACGCTTAGAATCAGTACGATTTTTATTCACTACGATTTTGGTGGGTAACGGCTCAGTACCTATGAAATGAAGTACACTTGCTAACGGTATTCCACGTGATATAATACACTAATTGCCGATATTCCACGTGAGATTGACACATACTATCGGTATTCCATGTGATATAGTACACTTACTCCCGATATTCCACATGATATAGCACACTAACCGTATCAGTATTCAACATGATATAATACACTTACTATACTAATCGATATTGCACATGGTTGTTTTACCTTACTCTGACGTAGCTATCAGGTGAACCTTTTCTTCTTTTTTCTTTTGATTTTCTTAACTCGGCTGAAACAGACATCTTTTTTACCGTTTTTTTCTTTCCCTAAACATCATGTAAGAATTTTGCTCTTGTCAGTTTTCACTGCGTATCCCAGAGTACAGTTTTATCATCGCTTTTCTTCTTTTAATCGATACCAATTTTTCTCTTTATTATGCACAACAATTTTCCTAGAGAACATAGTGCTCATCAGTAAAATGTTCTGATTCTTGAGTAAGCACTAACTTGCAATTGTTTTTAAGTCTTCACTGACCCAAGCCCGTCAATTCTTCTGCTAGTTCTCATGCACATATTTTGCATTAATCTTCGCTAAAATTTGTTTTATTTTCAGATAATCAATATGTACTTAAATTCGGTGTTACACCCCTTTTAAACTGATCTGTTTACTTTTAAACTGATCTGTTTACTTACTTAGAAATAATAACTTTGAGAAAGATCCGTAGTATATTTGATATTACGTGTTTCGGCATGTCGCATACCATCATCAGAATAAAATCAAGTGATAGTATGTACATATCGTATAAATAGAAAAAAGTAACAAAAAATAGAATACATTAGAAAAATGTCAAGGTTATAAAACTGAAAAGGACAATAAAGAGCTGAACAAAAAAAACGAAATAAAGGACATTATAATAATTTAGGAGCACAAGACGCCTGTATAAGCTTTGCCATTCGTTTCTTAAAGTTGACTCAAAGATAGAACAAAAGATGAAATCACTACCACATACATTGATATTTATGCTGCTTTATTTTGTTACTAAGCCCTTTTGAAAGCGTCCTTTACAATATACAATTCTGTGAAACCACTTCTCAAATACTGTTAACCTTAAATGTTTGATAGAAGACTCAACAACTGCAATATTTCTTGAATGAAGGCTTGCAACTGAAAATAAAATCATACTGATTCACTATTAACATTTTAAGATGTTTTTCTTTAAATGTGTTGGCAAAAAGTAAAACGAAGAAATGAAAATCAACTTAATGTTGTTAGATAAGAGGAAATATCCATGAGTCTAGACGGCTGTGAGTAAAAACCATTTATTATTATAAACCATGGGCATACAGTGCGATTCTTACAGGATTAAGGCCCTGTCCACACGTATCCGGATATTTTTGCAAAAAATACACGTCCACACGTAGCGTTTTCAAATCGTATTCGCCTGTCCACACGAACACGCTAAAGCTAGCTAGGTAAATACGCTAGCTCTCTCTATAAAGCATGCGCTGTAACCAGTAGAGCATAGCGCAGGAAGGACTGGATCTTAACTGCATGAGTATGACGTCGTCGTATTCGAAAACCTCCGTTTCGCCCGTCCACACGAATACGATAAATCTCCGTTTTCAAAAATCTCCACTCTGGAGAGCGTTTTCGAAAACCTCCGTTTTCAGTGATCGAAAACGCCGTATACGTGTGGACGGAAGGCTAAAACGGAGAAAAAAAAATCTCCGTTTTCGAAAATATCCGGATACGTGTTGACAGGGCCTAAAACAACATCACTTAAAGTTATTAACGAGTAATGATTTATGTCTCGATAGATGTCAGTTGGGATTTTTAATTGTATTGTAATCTATGTTGGGCTCGAAAGATATTAGCTCTTATACAGCTTCTCTAAAATTCGAGCGTAAATAAGTTTTTTTATATGTTCTTTACAATTTTTTGTTGATCAGCTTTGTAACACCTCAGCCAGATCTGGAACATCTACAGTTTCAATAAGATAGCAAACAAGGATCTGTCAAGAGGACGGGCTGCAAGCCTTTATCACTAGAAATTAAGATGGGAAGATTGAGATGGCTCGGTCACACCTTCAGAATGACCAGCGAGCGTATCCCAAAGGTAGCTCTCAGATGGTCCCCCAGTGGGGAAACGAAAAAACCACCTGCCAGAGGAAAGTGATGGCAGAGCTAAAGGAACTGGGGTACGGTACTGAGTTTGCCCCATGTAACAGAATCCGAAATCCAGCAAAATTTTAATGTTGGAATGAGGAATCCAGCAATGTGGAATCAAGAATCCACCTGGCAGAGCTAAAGGAAATGGGGTGCGGGACTGAGCGCTAAAGCCCAAGACTACAGCAAGTGGAGGCACAGATCCAGTCTCCCCTCCACTAGCTTATGGCCCGATGGAGAGGACTCACTGCAACTATATGTCTCACTAGGGACAAGTGGACGGATAAGTAGAAAGCCGTTTGTATAAACACCTTGATGAGATTTCTTAACCGGCTAATTTACGGTAAATACTTAAATCACTACTTACTTGGCAGATATGTAGCAGCATACATCACAGACATTCATTCCCCAAAAGCGTTTTAAAAGTTTTTCTACAGAGTAATCAAGACTGAATAATCATTACCAAATTTGATTCATTAAATGTACACAAAAATTCTGTTGCAACGTTCACCAAAGGTTATTTTTAAGATATAAAGACATTTCAATAGTTAATGAGGTTCATAAGTGCGTTACTTTATATCTTCGTTCCTTTATTTATAAAATTCAATAAACTAAGTTCAGCACAATACAGTCCAATGGTACAACTTGATAACACTGTTATTGGGCACTATGGCTACATGGGTTGCGGGCAACAGCCCTTATATCTACCCTTAAATGAAGTAAGCCTTAGTGTTTGGCCATTCCTACTTATTTTTATGTTAATTATATAGGAGGTCAGTGAACTCTATAGTACTGACCAAACTATTACATTTTAATTGTCCAGCAAATCATTAATTGGATCGGTTTCATCAAAGACTTTCACGGGAAATTTATACAAAGTATCCAATTTGGAAACAATAGGATAATTTGTCTAAACCAATCGGTTTCGAGCAAGCAATGGATTGACCAATCAGAGCAAAGAAATCGTTTGGAATTTAAATGGCGGAGTTTTCTGACTTTTCTGACTTTTCTAGCCTCGGTTTCTCTAGTTTAATTTGTTTCGATTATTTTTGAAGCGTAGTAAGCAATATTTTAGTTACATGATTTCCATTGATAGAAGAAGACGAAGTTCTGGGGCAAAGAAACAATAGCTTCAACAAGAATACTTCAAAGAGCTCCAAAATTTGGTTGAATGATTAATGAATGGCGAAAAGCAGGTAAGTGAAGCTATATCAGTTATAAAGTAAGAAGACTACATGCTTGTCTAGTTTGGAAATAATGGCATTCGAAGAATTCCTCTGGACTCGGGCGGCGGCCTTCTCCAATTTTGCTGTCCTCTGAAATTTTTTCATCCAATTATTTCCAAATTGGACAGCATGAAGTCCTATAAAATATACTTACAGTCGTCCGACCGACTCCAAATTCTTAAAAATTTGCCAAGAAAAGGAGAAACAGTTATTAATGTATGTAAATAACATGATATTAAAATCAAACCTTACCAGCTTCTTCTGTGTCGTCGTTCACCCAGGAGATTAACTCCTCCTTCGGACGACCTTCTAAACCAGAAAACAGATTTATAACAATTAATCAGTATCACAATTATTCAATTCTTGCCCTCACAACATCAGTTATAAAGTAGTACTTATCTACGTGACAAAAAGTATAACTATAAGATGGGTAACCTTTAAAATAGGCCTTTCCACAAGATGCCGGCAACTTTTTGAGCAACTTTTCATTTTACGAGCAACTTTTCCGCTTAGTGGCAACTTATTTTCCTGCCAGAATCTTTTATTTACTATGGGCAATGTTTGTAGCTTTTTAAGTGTTTTTATTGT
>JAOCPT020411501.1:0-13216 GCA_026546935.2 Palythoa grandiflora | reverse complement strand
GTGTTCGCTTGAATTATCAAACTCTCTTTGATTTTTCTTTTCTTGTTTGGCTGATTTTCTGAAGAAAGCAAACTTTTATTTCAGGCGCGGTGCTGGAAAGTTTGTAAACATTTAAAAATGTAAAACTTTTCGCGCCTGCGTTTTTCATTTAACAGCGGTATCGCAAAAGAAAATATACTGAAAACATACTATGTCGAAAAACTTTTTATATTCACGGAGGGTGGAGGGTGGGTACCATTCTGTGAGGCCTAAATTTGCAGAAACGGTGTTCTCGAGGAATTACATTAGTGGTAGTGGTAACGGTAACGGTAGTGGTAGTGCGGTAGTGATAGTGGTAACGGTAGTGGTAGTACGGTAGTGATAGTGGTAACAGTAGTGGCAGTAGTAGTACGGTAGTATTGGTGGTAACGGTGATGGTAGTGGTAGTACGGTAGTGGTAGTGGTAACGGTGGTGGTAGTGGTAGTACGGTAGTGGTAGTGGTGGTAAAGGTACCGGTTGTATAGTAGATGTTTTAACTGTTATTTTAATAAACTGACGAAACACGTTTTTATATACTGAACAGAAGAACGAGTAAATTCTGTCAATGCTCTTTTTTAATTTTGTTTTGCGACTCCTTCCCAGGCTATTCGTTCTTAAATTGTTTTTATTTTTATATCGTACTGAACGAGAAAAACAAACAATATATTTTTAAACTATACAAGTTATCGTGGCGAAAGGTCTTCTGGGAAGGCTTTCGCCACTACGACATGGCGTTGAGTGAATGAAAGCGTAGCCATCTACGAGCTTCTGACGAATAAACTTCGTGAAGAATTAGTATAAGCAATCTTTTCCGGATGGAATGCGAGGAAAAAACGAGTGAAGCTGACCATGTGTTTTTTTTTTCTTCGCTCACACGATTTTGGTAACTTCGAAGGTGAGTTTTGCCTCTTTTATTATGTAAATTTAAATACGAACAATTCCATCCAGAAACGAAAGCAAGGGCACCGTCATATCGTTTTTTCGCTTAATTGTGCGAAATAAACTTTATTTGATTTTTAAATTATTTTTTCAAACCACAATACCCTTTTGGTTTTCTATTCAGCCTGAGCCACATGCAGTCATTGACTGCCTATTTTTATGTTGGTCGAAACTTGTATCTAGTTTTTGGATGCTTATATTTTTAAATTGCAAAATAGCAGATTTCCGTTCGTGGTGCGGAACTTTTTCTGACTATTCGACTTGAGGAACGTGCTCTTTCTAACTTTTTAACCTGGTTGCAAACTTTCAAATTGAATCATTTGAGACATAGAATTATATGGCTATCGTACATATTGAGCGAGTAGATGTCCCGAGCGGGAATCCATCAATAGGCGAGTTTCTGCTGACGTCATTGTTTACATTCTGCTTCATCAACATACAACTTAAGTCGGAGAAAGAACAAAGATAAACAACAACTGACTTTAAAACTTGACAATACTTATCAAATGAAATGAGTGCACGAGCTTTCAGTTTTTTATGTGAAGGTTCAAAGAAGAAATACGCAAAACAGCTGGAGGCAATCTTAAACGATAATGAGCATTCATTCTTAAACGATTATTCTTTGTAAAATTTCCAAATTTTAAAACCACATCACTGAAAGAATATTTAGCATATCAATCTCATATTTTCAGAGAAAATCTGTTTAAAGGAACCATTTCATTATTCAGAAGCTTTGCTTTTGTAGCTGAATTGGAAATAAGAGTTCCTATGCTAATGAGGCAAAAAATGTCAACACAAACTCGCCAAAAAGAAGTTAACAAGTGACTCGGAGCCCTCTCCTAGCTCGGTAGTTTGAGCATCTGGGACCGGTAATCAGAGGGTTATGGGTTCAATTCACGTCGGTGATTCAGAATCGATTCTGTAAACATAAGAAACAAATCCTTAGGATATTAAACACATTTGGAGATTCTGTTAACATGAACACAGGATACTTTTCGTGAGAGAAAAATCATTGATAACGAAGGGAACAACTTTTATTTCATAAGAGAACTCATACAGCAACGTGTATAAACGTAAGATTTATTTCATAGTTCCTTATTGCAATTTCATTATGTAATTCAAAAACGTGGTCGAAACGACTTCTGTAAACGTGCTGTGGACAAGACCATTACCCAGAGACCACAAGTTGTCCTTAATCTGAGAATGTTAGAGCAGTAGCGGTTTTTCAATGAAAAGTAGACATCAAAAAATGGCACATGTTTCCTTTGTATTAACCATCTTCTTTGCATCGTGAAAAAGCATACGCATCCACTCTAAAGTGTTCATAGTCATAAGTAAATGAGCGATTGTACAACTCATTGTCATCTGTGGTCAATAATCCAATCACACAACAGTTCTTGATCAATCAGAATGCATATATTAAACGAAACCATTATTCTGTAAACAATTCTCAACTTCCTTCGAAGTTAATTGTGCCAATGTTGTTGTACAGGGCCAGGTTCCTCAAGCCCTGATTTATTTTTGGAAAAAATACCATATTTACCCGTGTATCACGCTCTGAAATGACCTTCAAAATCCGAGTGCGTATTATACATGGAACCTTGCATTTTGAGAATAATGAAATTTGCACATTAACCACGATATCAGTGTTCAACAAGAAACTCGCTTTGGGACAAAGTAACTATGAGGGTAACTTTCTTCATGTGTAGAGTCGATTAAACTACTAGACGCTTTTTTATAAGAACAAGTAAATTTTGCCGAGGCTCATTGTTCTTATATTTTTGGCTATTTCAGCCTCAATTTGTTCTTTTAAATTTGTTCTTATTTCTGTGAGCAGTTTTTTATGAAGAAAAAACAAAATAAAACAAAGTATTGGAAAATGAAACGCCTTGCGCCACACATGTGTAGAGGTTTTACACCCGACTGAATTTACAGGCGAACTACCTTCATTGTTTCCTGAGCAGTCTTTACAGTCAATCTTTTTATGTTTTATCGCTAAATTTTAGTCAGTTTTCTACCACAAAAACTTTCCTAGTTATCAAGCCTCAGCCTGAGCTTGTTCTTAAATTGTTCTTAAATTTAGGCAAATTTGAGTCTCGTTGTCTTATAAAGTTGTTCTTATAAAAAAAAACGTGTATTCCTCTAGACAGGCATTTTAGGGCCAGAAGAGTTTGATCGGCCGGTCGGGGAATCTTGACTGTTTCTATATAAAATCACTAAAATCATCGAAAAATCTTGGTACAGCAGCCGCATTTTCAGTAACTTTAAAAATATACTTCAACGGTGACTGCATTTGAATTCACGCCCAATCTGTTACAAAAAATATACAAAATTGATGGATATCTTTATATAAGTCAAGCCCAACTCTCAATGTTCCTTCGTACGGGTGTGACTTAGACTGAACTGTGTTGTGAGATAGCAGAAATTAAAGATGTCTGTGTTCAGTAAAAAAATATATTGATTTTTGCTTCAGAATGCAGGAAAATCGCATTTTGTCTCGGGCCTAGAAATTTCGGCTATATAACGCCTTTGCGCGAGCAGTACAACTTTTTTCACGTACTTATATATTCATATTAAAAACCCTAGTACAGCATGACTTAGATTCTGAATATAACTTAAAGTAATGCATCATCTAATAAAAATTTCTCGTACAATGCAAATTAAAAATTCTTGTTTACAAATATTGCATTTTCCGAATTATCAGAATCGTAAGTTTTAGAAACGCCGACGTTTCAAGCTTTAGTTCTTTGTCGGCAAAAAATACGTGAAGATTAATAAACGTAATTTTATTTTATTTTGTTTTTATCATTTACGGCAATGAATAACAGTCCCGTAGAAGACATCGAAGAATCAAATTCTAAAGAAGCTTAACAATAGATTTTGCTCATTAATCTCGGTTAATCGACATCTATTAAAAACTGGGCGAAAACAAACGAGCTGCTTGCATTGAAATCACGTGTTGTGACATACCTCCGAGACCACGAGTTTTAGCCAATCAGGAATGAGAATGGCAGCTTGCAAGCTGGCTGACTGACCGGGCAAAGGGGGCACAGAATGAATGCAATGTTTGAGCTTCGTTTTGCAGCTGAATTATTTTGGAGTTTATGATAAAGCAATGCTTCTGCTTGGGAATTTAGACGTTTGAAGGATGCCAAACAAGACTAAAAAGGAAAAGGTAAAACATTGTTGACACTGATGTTGGTTTTAATCCGAAGGAGTTGGGAAACTGATAGCATTTGGCAGTTGTTATCGTGATATGTACTGATATATATTTTTGGATGTTTTTCAGTCATCGAAACCAGACAAATCCGGTGTCTCGTTGAAACAATCTGGAAAAGAAGCGGTTGATTTGCAAGTGGATGAGGTAAAGCTATCATTCCCTACAACGGATTTAAAGTTTATCCAATATAATGATCATGCTGTTTTAAATTCTATGCGGGCACCTTTTGTTTTTGGAAGGGAGTTGACGATTGTGTATAATTCTTCCCAACAATTCTCTTATATGTAGGCTGCTAAGTCGAAAATACAGCCTTGCCATCCCCCAAGCCAAGTGGTGAAGCTAAGGCAGTACGCCAATGGACCATCTATTTTGAAGAAAGAAAAACGACAAAGTTCGTCTACCTTCCCTGTCAGTGACAATCGCGAGCTTGTCAAACTGCCCCCGCTCAAAGGTACGCGCAAATTCGATATTTGAAATCTGTCTAAAGTCTATGACCCTCTTGTCGTCGTCTCCGAACCCAAGTGTTCGTTTGGGTATTTAGATATGAAATTCAAATCGTAAGAAATAGCTTTAATATTGTGTTTAATGTTTTTAGCCGATTGGTCGACCCTGAATGTAGTAGATGCGATAAGACTTTTGAAGGGTTACCTTGAAATGAGAAATTTGCAGTGCTCGGTAATACACACGTGTTGATCAAAGGGTTGTGATCTTTAGGTCTTAATAGCTTCCATTAATGTGTACCATAAAACTGATTCTTAGGAAAGTTTTCATTTTAAACTGCCATTCAGTCACAATTGTTTATATAGATTGTCAGTGTTACATTTCGCGCGTGCTTTTTTGAAGTCTACTGCGGTGATTTCGTACGAGGAAATTCGAGCAGTAGGAATGGGGTTATAGTTTTTGTCTGTATATAGTAAGTTTTGTGGCGTATAAATTGGCTCTGAAATAGTTTTCAATTTTACGGCCAATTTTAGTTTAACGAACATTTTAGTTCGTAAATACAAATTCGTGGAACTTCCGACAGTACGATTTTCGTGTCAACTTGTATGGTAAACACCACACGAGACTTGAAAAGAAATGAAAAATACTCAGAATCCGAAAAAGGAAAATTTAAAACTTTTATGGTTTCGGGGTTTTCTATCAGCTGTTAAGTATCGGATAATGTGTTTAAATACGATCGTTTGAAATAACCAGAAAATTATCGATGGCAATTTCGATCGTACCAAAGCGACAGCTTTTTGTTTGTTGGTTTAGTTTTGTTGTGATACGGTTTCACGCTATTGCTGAAACTAGTGGAACAAACATTGTTGGTATGCTCCAAAACTTTCAGAATCGTTGCCTTTAAAGTTCTTGATCCCTTCTTAAAATGCGATTGACTTCACTTAATCATAAGTTGCAAACCCAAACGATTGCTGATAAATTTAAAATCGTAAAATGGTTCAAATGATGTTGATAAGGTAAGAATATGATGAAATATTTGTTTATTTTGACATTATAAACATAATCGATGAAATCGTGTAATTAAGCGTGAAATGTTTTTATCATTTTTCTCGTTGTTCCATGATGGTCAAAGGCCAAAAAAACTAACTATTAAAAAACCTATATTTTCACCTGGCGACATTACCAAAGACCTGAATTACTGTTGTCTAGTTTATGGTTACATTTCCTTTCTAAATTTGGCGGAGATAGTGTCATTGTTAATCAGTAGAGCCATATTTTGCATAATAACTAAAGTTACACTTCTGTCATAAAGAAAGGATATGTTTGATTTTATTTTAAAATAGATGTTTTTCAAAAAATTCCCAGCATCATTGCATTGTCATTAATGATGCTACATTGCAAATTCTCAGATTTCTAATCCTATAAACAATCTACCTCCTGTAAACCATGAAAAACCAAGAACTGATTATTGAATCTGCTGTACACTTGGTCACTGAGCTTAAAGAGGGGATGTAAGGTTTTTGTGATGATGCAGTTTTGCACAGTTTTTCTTTCAGTTTTGCAGAAATTTTTATTTTATGCTGTGATATTGCAGTTTTGCAGCACTGTGTGAGGTGTGCTTTTCCTAAATTTGATAAATTTCATTGTCAGTGGTATTGCGGTATTGGAGTTTTTGTGTTTTTTGTTGTGAGTTTTTTATGTTTCTGTTGCACTGTTTTGCTGTATTCAAACTTCCCTTACCCTGGCCTCAAGCATGGCATGTGCTCAATGTGACTTAGGTCAGCTTTAAATAGTCGCACATATGCCATGTCAAATTCAGTTGAAACTTAGAATTCAATTCAACATGACAGAACATGCACGGGCAGTGGAAACTTAGAGTATTAAGATGATTGGGAGCACTGAGAAAATTATAGCAGGGTTCGTCCAGGTACTCAAAAACCATGAAAGTCCATAAATTTCAGTTTCCAAAATTTGAGGCCTCAAAAGTCCTTAAATTTTACAAAAAACAGCCGAAGTCCTTGAAAAGTTCTTAAATTTTCTCTCCCCGCTGTAGCTTGCATTTTGTTTGCTTTTGAATTGCGTTCGTTTACTGAAAATTTAACTACACAGCTTGATCAATCCTGTTTTCGTCCATTGTTGGTGGTTGTCTTGGTCTCCGATATGTTTTGAGGCTTAGTTAGGTTATTCGTGGTCAAGGTGTGAAATAGCATTGGTCCTCAAAAATCGTTTATTATACCGTAAAAAGTCCTTAAATTGTCCTTAAATTTTGTTTTCAAATTTTCGGACGCAGCCTGAACGAAACAAAAGTTGATGTTGTACAGACAAGAAAGAAAAATTTGAAAGTTTTAATAAGACTATATAGTACTCTTGAATAAAAAATTAGAACCTCGACATTGCATTTTAAATAAAATTGGTAAATAACCTAATCCATGGATGAGATGGCTCACACGCAGCCCTTTGATTTCATTTTTTCATCTGTTCAATATCCTCCCCCTCTCTTCCCCACCATCATTTATTTGTTACCGAAAGTAAGAAAACTACAACTTTTCTGTTTTGCAGATATTCGGCATCCGGAATCAAAAAGAATGCTGGGCAGCAGACGACGGTTTGTGTGCTAATGGCAAAGGAGGGGAAAAGGCGAGCGATTTATACTCCATTCATCGTAAGTTATCTTGAAATTCCTCGTAGGGATACTTAACCCTTTGAGCCCCAAGCGCGATAAATGACGTGTTGTTAAATTCTCCCAACTGAGTTTCATATTTCCTTTATCAGCAGTTTGAGAGAATTTCGCATTTCACTTTCCACAGCTTATTTCAGTTGATCAAATCCTTGCTTCTCATTGCCAGTTCTATTGTTTTGTTTGAGTTATGTAAGGAGAAGTTGGAGGTTGATAATTTGCCTAGGGCTGTAAGGGCTATGAAGTTCTTTGTAAGTAATTGCCCTGGTAAGAAGTAGTGAATCTTCTACTGTTCTACAACATTTCTATTTTACAACGTTCGAATTACTAGATTTGTTGCTTTATTATTTCAAAAATATATTTTGGAGGTAGCATATAATACAAAACGATATCAAGCAATACAATGAAATGCAGTACGATACGACACAATTGAATACAATACAGGACCATACGTTACGATACAATGTACAACACAACTGCCTACAATGCAAGATACGTTACGTTACATTACGTTAACACATAACGCAACACAACACAATTTGACACAACATAACTAAATACTGTACAACCAAACGGTACGATACAATACAGCACAACACAAATGAATACGATACAAAACGATACGTTACCACACAACACAACACAACTTAAATACAATACAAATCAAGACGATACGATACGTTTACATACGATACGAAACGATACGATACGATGCGTTTCACTTGCCCTACTCAAAATGTGTTGTAGTTGTATTGTATTTGATGCTTCAAACCGTCCCTCTGCCAACCTATTGTCATCCCTGTTTTAAAATCATCTCCTCTACCAGTATAAACATTCAACTAGTTTTCAAAATTCTAAAAAATAAAATATTCATAAATCTGCAAATCTTTAGTATAATCTTATATTTAATTATACATTAAATATTATGATTACAGCTTAAATCTTATTATTTAAACATTCAAAAACACTTTTTTTAAAGCAACTTTTCTTTCATTTTACAAAAAATTATACAATCATGCGACCTACCTATGTAGTGAATGTGTACATAAACCAATGCTAAGTTATTTTTGTTGTTCCTATTGCAGCGCCTTCACCTCCAAAAACTAGTGCACCTTGCCCAACCCAGCCCCCTCGTCGTAAGTATTACACAAGTTAATTTTGAAGCCCCACCCTCCCCTTGTGGTGCACCTTGCCCAACCCATCCCCCTCATCTTAAGTATTATACAAGTTAAAGTTGAACCCGCACCCTCCCCCCTGTGGTGCACCTTGCCCAACCCAGTTGTTACTCTCACCTCTATTACCCCTACCCCATTACCCCTCTTACACCAATTATCCCCACAAGTTTAACCCCATTTCACCCAGTCCAATCCACTATTCTTGTCAGACCCTCATTCTCTTCCGTTATACCATGCAAAGCGACGAAAAGTTGTTTTGTTGTGTAGTCTTTTAGATATAAAATATTTTCTCCGCACCTATAATCTTGCGAAAACCAAGCCAAACGTTTGGGAGTATTCGAAAACAGAATAGTGAAAATCCGAGATGCATCGCCTGCTCGAGATTTCTCACGAACTTTGCCGAGGTTTTCCGAGCCTATGAAGGCACGGAGAAAATTTTTTATCTCTTTTATAAAATAATTAAACAATGATTTACCGAAGCACGATTAGCTATTGTGTGTATGAAAGTACAAATTTGTAGGAACCAAATAAGTCATTTTCGTGCTTTATAAAATAATAATAATAATTTTTTTTATTTTTTAATATCTTTAATAGATTCTCTCATTCCGGGCTTTTCAGAAACTATTTACATTGTGATTTATCTATTACTAACTAAAATATAATACAATAACTTACGATGATCTTTAAAATATAATTTAAAATGTCAACCATTAAAACCAAGATGCAAAAAATGCTTTTTTAGCAAAGATTTAAAAGATTTTAAGGTTTTTGCAGATTTTATATTGCGATTTAGATTATTCCAATAGTTTACAGCTCTGTAAGAAAAAGAGCGCTGTCCTGCAGCAGACTTGAATAATGGGATCTGCAAACTGTCTCTTTGACGGGTCTGCCTTTCATGCACATCTGACCTCTTACTAAACTTTTCACTTAAGTACTTAGGTGCCATTTGGTCAAGCATTTGTACATTAATACAAGGTCTCTATATCAAGTTAAAGCTTATAGAGCTGGCTTTCGAACTATATTAAAAATTTTGAATTAAAACGAATCACTAGATTTTTCACCTTTTCTAAAAAACGAGCGACAAAATCGCCTTTCGAAAGTTACAAGTCCAAGCGATTATTGATACTTGATGATTTAAGTAATCCACCAGTTTCCAGACCAAAAGTGCTAAAAAACGTGTCTGTGTTTTTTTCATATTCAGTTGCAGAGAAAAGTTACGGCGCGTTTTCGAATTAGGATTGAAAAAAATCTAGAGACCGTACAAAAATTACTCTATAACAAAAAGTTTTTCGCAAAACGAAAAACGCAGACACGCTTTTGTTCTTCATATATTGAAGAAGTTACTATTGCCGTTTTCACACTAAAGACGGAAACCCGTCTGAGACGAGTTTTTCGTCAGTGACGTGTTTCCCGTCCTACAGTGAAATCATGACGGGACGAGCATTTGACAGAAAACTCGTTCAAAATTACCGTCGTTTTACTCGTCGCTATTGAAGAGAGAGCTGCCCGACTGGACGGGAAACTCGTTGAAATCCGTCACGATTTCGTATTAGATGGGTTTCTGATAATGGGTTTGAGATGAAAAAGCGAGAAAAAATTGAAATGTCGCGCGATTTATGCGTAGTCGTTTCTTAAATTGTACTTCTGTCCAGTTTCTATATCCATTTTCCCACCAGAGGCTGCTTCTCTCTTCGTTTTGACGCCTTCGGTTTCTTTGTTTTAGTAATAAAGAAGCAGCTGCAAGTGATGGCGTGGCCAACGAAGTCTGTTTTTCTAGAAGAATAAGCTTTGATGGCAAAAAATTCTTCACTTGAAATAGGTTTTCAGTTAACTTGCGTTTTCGTGATCTCAGCAAGAACAAGTTAGTTGGCCTCTTTAAAACAGGCTCTTTATCTTTTGCTCGGTAACCACGCATAACTCGAACCAGGCCCTTTCTGTAATAAAACTAGACACTTACGCGTCCAAATCTGAATTGTTGTCGTCGCCGCCAAACGAGTTTTTCGTCGCGAATTCACATTAGACAAGGAGCTCGTCTGACGGAAAATCCGTCTTGACAAGTTTTTCGTCTTCTAGTGTGAAAATGGCTAATATTGCCAAAACATTGACTTAGAAATGCACAATCATTGAGCTCAAAAAGCCTCTCATCCGCAGGAAGTGGTGTTTCTTTGCTTGGACGTGGAAGAGACAATGTGTTTGAACAGGTGTTTGCCGTGGGTAGGAAGGAGTTACAAACTTCACTGAAACCTATACTGGGGTGCAATCCAAATCCCAGTAATGGTTCCTCTTCTGTACCAGTTTTGAACCTCAGTATGTGTGCAAGACTAACATCTCCTCGTCTTCCACCTGATTAAAGAACAACCAAAAATGTACAAGACACTGATAAAGTATTACTTATTATTAAGGAAAACCACCATTGAAGCATGTTATATTAACCCAATATTTTATTGTTGCTTGTTAATATTTGGTTCTGGCTTGAATGACATCGAAACAGTAATAGCATTTTTTATTGAAACAGCATTAATAAAACAGACTCATCTTTGAATGAGTTTGTATAACTCAGTAAAAGAGCGCTCAATAAGCTTGGTGTAGAGCATAGATAATATGTTGAAACATTAAGAAACTAGAAAACACTTCATTTTCCAGCTTCCTGTTGTTGCCTGCCTCCTCATTGAATGTTGGCTTTAATAAATTTGTTAGTTTCTTGTGTGTCAAGGCAGTAGCTTCACTTGGCCTGAATAGATGTATGAGTAGAGGAGTTTGCTGGCAAATCAATATCAAGTTATTGTTATTTATTGCCTTGCTCCAATATCTGTGTTATTAATCTCAAACAACATTTTACCTGATATATTCCAAGTTTCTTCAGTCCAATGCGCAGTTTGATTACAACAGCAGTTGGATTGCCTGTCTCAAATATTTTAGCGAGAGTTTCTTCCTGTAGAAACTTTGGTAGCCTCCTACCATAATATAATATTTTAAGTGCTTTTAGTCTAATTTGTAATTTTGCCGCTGAAAGAACAAATATTTAATATTTTTCTCTTTCCTTTTCCATAAGTATTCATTTAAATAATATTTTAAGTGTTTTTAGTACAATTTTACCGCTGAAAGACAAATATTTGCTTTTTTTATAGTCCACTTACTTTTTGATGTATTGTGTTATGTGGCTCAATAGGTAAGGCGCACGCTTTGCGATCGTTAGGTCCCCGGTTCGAAACTGGTTGGCTAACCTTTTTTTTCATTTTTTTTTCTTCTCTTATATATGTTCCCTCGTTTTTTCCCCTTATATTTGTTATATTTTAACAACAAAAAAATATTAGGTGTGATTTTATTCGTTCCCTAAAAATATTAGAAGTAATACATGATGTTATTCCGCCCGTGAAATTTTTTATTTAAGAAAATGTCGAGACTCGACTTCTTCTCTTTTTCCTAGTCATGAATTGCCTGTGCGCAAATGAACAACTAATTCGCATTTCGGCGCTAGTCATGATTTGCGAAAGTTTATTCGCTATGTGCTTCTGATGTTGGCATATTCGTGACGGGCCGTCCCAGGAAATTACTAACGTCCATGAAGCATGTCGGGTGTCACGTAATACTAGAGGGCTATAGAATGAACTACCGTCGCAGCCTTAAAACTATATCAAAACACTACAAACATTCAAAGGTCACCCAGCCGTTGCAAACATTAAATAAATAATCGGGCAAGTTTGGGCAGGTCGTTTAAAACAATCCCCATACAATTCCCATATAATCCCTATACAATCCGCATTTTATTCACGAGTTTAGAATACAAAAGAAATAATTGTTTAAAAATGATTGTTTGGATATATTTAGTTGAATCATGGAAACTTAAGACACCAAATGTCTTGAAAATGCACGGTAACATTTTGAACTTTTGGGACAAGCAAAACTTCAAGAGAGTGAGATTATTTGATTAACATTGGTATAAACATAAAATGCTTCAAAATTCAGTATGTACATGCTACTGTACATAAACGTTAAGTCCCTTTAAGCAAGCTTAACAAATACAACAGTATAACTTTCTAACTTGTTCCAACATAACTGACATGAACTGACATGAACCAGTTTGCCACAGTATTTTGTTTGCTTCAGGCAACAGATAGTACTTTAAAATCCATGTGGCATCCCAAAGACTGGGCTCATGTTTACAGTGGAGTAAGGTTGACTCTGTTTTGTTTGCTTCAGGTGCTCTTCCAGAAGCTATATCTGAAGTTTCAGTTTTTCTTTTTCTAACATTAGATTTTCCTCCTGGGCCTTTAACACATCAAACTGTTTACACAGCACATCATGTTGGGTAACTGATTTTTTCTTCTGTGGAGTTTTCTGAGAGAACTTTATTTCTACTGGCTTTTCTTTAATCGCATCTTCACATAGCTGCAGCTCTCCCGACTGTGAATCATCTGCACTAGCACTTCTATGGACTCCCTCTGCCCAGAATGTTGGTAGCTACATATCAATTCAAGGGTTACTACACTTAAGAAATAATGATGGTAATTATTTCAAATTATAGTTGAAGTATACAGTATTTAAAAATGTTAGTTTGCATTACGTAGAATATTTTGCCAAAAAAAAGTTCATCACCATACTGGTAAAATACTGTTATGAAGTTTTACAAGTGACAGATTTTTGAGCCTTATACCCTGATGTTTTTAGCTAAAATCACTTGGGTAAAAGTTATTTTATCAATTTGCCTAATATAATATTGAAATATTTTATTGCAGGTGAATAAG
>JAOCPT020410949.1:0-13219 GCA_026546935.2 Palythoa grandiflora | reverse complement strand
ATTAACAACTACACTATAACCGTCAGAATTCGACAATTTTTTACTCACATCTGTGTCCCGTAACGGTTCAAATACAATCTTGACGTACTTGCAAAATAAATTAAACTGAACAAAACATTTCGTATGCCAACCACGAGGCTTCCCGCCACAGGTGGCCCAAAACTAAACGATGTCGGGCCTAGGCCCCTTTCTGGAAAAACGGCCGTAACATATATCTACACGTGGTTTAGCGGAGTTGGTGCTTATCTCTGTAGTTCTGAGTTAGTGGTAACATTAAATGTTTGTATTTTTACAGCACAATGTCTTCGGCATGGTTCTTCCATGAAGATGAGGTTTTTACGGATGGTGAATATTTTACGATATTTGATCCATTTGAAGGAATTCTTCTACGAGTAAGGAAAGACTCTGCAGAACAATTACAAAATGTTTCTGATCTTCGTTTTCGGACTAATAACAGGCCCGAATACGAACCAGCTTTGGACGAAAATGAGCACAGAATTGGCGACACTATTCAAATATATCCAAGAGAGTTTAAATTTTCTTCCCCTGCTCTGCTGAAAGTTGCGCTACCAAGTTGTGTCAAGCCGCCACAGTGCGGACAGCTTGTTTGTTTGTACAGCGGCAATCCTTCAGCAAAGAACGGAGATAATACCTTGCGATGGAAACCTATAGATTCGGAGTGTTTTCGCGTTAACGACCAAAGAACATGTGCTACAGTTTTATGCAAATATACTGGACTGTATTGTTTTAAAGTAACGCAATACCCAGAAGTTACCAAAGTAATCAATCCAGAGATTTCGTGTCTTCTACGTTTGAAGGAATGCTCGGGAGTTGAGCTGAGCTACCCTCAGGGATGTGTTACACGCGAAACTAACGTCACGCTCAAAGCTATCTACCTTGAGGAATTGTACAATGTTCCATATCAAAGTCCTGTATCGCCTATCGTTCGACTTATACCCTCCCTTCAGGTTAATAGAGAGAACGGAAGTGTGGGCACATTGGATGTGACTGTAAGTCCTGCTGTTCTTGTTAAACCCTTTAAACATAAATTTTCCAAGCCTTTGAAGTTAACTCTGCCGTTATTGGCCGAAGGGTTTGAGAATTTCTTCCTTAAAGAAAACGCCAGATTCGTGGCTCTTCAAAGTCAAGCATTAGATGAAGATCGCATTACGTGGAAACATCATTACAGTACCCCGGAGGTGAGACGTACTGCGGTTTGATTTTGATTTTTACTTTAATTTCTATATGAGTGTTTGTGATTATTATATTCGCACAACGTCAATAAGTTATATTTGTAACGGAGCCTAAGAAAATATTCTTTTGCACAATGTTTACTAAGCGTTTTTGTTTGTTTCCGTGTTTACACAGTCTGATCCGCTTCTGTATTCTCACTGCTTCGTTCACTCCGTGTTCGTGAATATTTCGTCTACTTCTGCTTCGAATTGTTTTGAAAACTTGTAAACACGGCTCTGGGTATTGAGTTTCGTGGTTGTGTCCTATATATGGTCAAGTGGATGCACAGTGAGTAGGGGAACTAATAAAATTGCTTAAAACTGACACAATACCCAGTGATTTTTAATAATTATTTCTAAGTGATTGGTTTATTTTGTTTAGGTGTCAAATTCGACGAACACACGCAGACTTGCCTCTTTTCTAATCACACGAGGTGGATTGTACAAGCTTGTCCGCCGCATATCAGCCAACCATAGATTTTTTACTCAACAAATTTCCAGTTCTGTATCCCGTGAGATCTGTCGCTCTGTAGCTTGCGACCATTTGGTCTCGTTACAACTGAGAGGGCTCATGACAGCATTCGCAGAACCAGGAAAACAATTTGTCCTACGAATAGCATTTTTTGAGTCTTCACAACCTTATAATCCCGATGTTTGCCTAACTTCTGAGGTTTGCTCTCAACCAATCACTTTGCCGCTGGGAAAAGTGCGCTTATTGGTACGCGGAAGTTTTGAGCCTGATCGAGATGCCGCTGACCACAAAGAAGAAAGAACCGTCATGTTCACGGGAGGAACAATATTTGTGGACTTCAACTTAAAATTGAGGCTGAGTGATCCGACAAAGATCCCGGATATTATGGGGAAAGTTACCATTAATGGAGACAAGAATGTACAATTTTACGTGACTCTGCACAAACCGACACCGGTAAAAGATCTATATTAGTAGATCAGTTAGTTTATGACATAAATATAAAATAAATAAATCCTTATTTAACGTTGATTGCAAAGAAAGTGGTTCAGTGCCGATTCTTCCTAGCTTGACGGCTCAGATCTTGGCGTTAAAGTTGATTTTGGAGAGGAGGAAAAGGGAGTACCTGGAGAAAAACCTAAGGAGTCTAAATTGAAAGTCGACAAATCTCAGCCCCTTTGTGAATCCTAGTATTTGATCCCGAGTCATAGAGTTGAGAGGCACAAGTGATGATCGCTACGCCAACCTGACTCCCCTTTTTAACAAAAGTCGGTTAGTTAAGCAGGCTTTAACATGATACGTTTAGTTTTAGCAGAAATCTAGTCTCTAGTGCACCACTACAGTACAAGGCTCTCTGCTAGACACGCATATGCAATTTCAACTGTAAGAACTAACTATGGCCTTTTCAACATAAAATTTGCCGGAGCAAAGATTTGGAATTCATTCTATCCGTTAAGACTTTCAAGGCCAGATTGAAGGAAAAGCTAGCGGAAAGATTATTTAAAGTATAATTTTAAATTCTTGTTGTAGTTATAATGTTATAATATCTCTTTTCTCTTGTATGTTTTCATCACTGTTTATAACTTACTTTTCATCCTTTCTCTGTTAAATATTCTCCTCATATACCGATCAAAACATCTATATAATCAAAATAGAATTCTGGATGCCTCGCTCGTATAACCCTTATGGTTATTCCATACAACCAGCACCTATCCACTAATTAATTAACAAATATTATTGTAAATTATCAAATATGATCGAGGTATATAAATTTTCTTGTTGTTGTTGTTGTTGTATCTATCCCAAATACTGCAATCGGATTAATTACCATAGTCGGCTATGCATGCAGGTGATATTAGCCTCTTTGAACTGTAAACAACCAATGTATAACGTCTTCTTCGTCTACTTCGAATTCGGACGTTTCTGAAGACGATAATTTGAAGCTTCTACTAAGTAATTGACAAAGCAGTTCAAGATAAAACAATGTAGCAACACAATTAGTGTAAAAAATTTTCAAAGGTGAGAAAAAAAAATTGAAACATCCGTTTAACAAGTTTCACTCGACGGACAGTCGACCAACTTTGTATCTTTAATTAGGATAGGAGTAAATAGGAGATAGGAGATAGGAGTAAATATAGATAAAAATATAGGTAAATAGGCATCTGTTTTGTTTTAGTGAACGCCCCCATAAAAATTTTATTCACAAAAAATTAAAAAACGTCATCGTCTTTTGTTTTCCCTAAAGATTTCTACTCAAACAATTTCGTCATTCTATCAGTCGATAGACTTTCGAGCTGGTAATTTAACTGCTGAATATCATTTCCTAGTTCATTTATTTCTTCCAACAAACAAACAAACAAACAAACAAACAAACAAACAAACAGACAGACAAATAAACAAACAAACAAACAGACAGACAGACAGACAGACAGACAAACAGACAAACTAACTAACTAACTAACTAATAAACACACAAATAATAGATAATGAAAACAAAGACACTTCCTTTTCTCCTTTGTCTTGTACATAGCCTTTGTACTGAATTTGTTTTTTATTGTTTTCTACTGTTTCTTTAAACTTTTTTTAAAATTTTTTTCTTTAAATCTTTATCAAGGAGGCCTCGCGAGTGATTTTCATGGGGTCCTCCACTAAAACAAAACAAAACAAAGCAGATGCCTATTTACCTATATCTACTTGCACATTCAATTATAAACTCCTGAGTAACGAATTGAATTAAAAGGTGAATTGCCTGGACATGGTAGTTCTAAATTCTAATAAACGTATATGCCTTTTTATTCAAATTAACAGATTAGACCATCCCAGCGAGCCGATTGGTATCTCCCGAAGGAGAAAAAGAACTCTCGAAAAACGCGCACTAAACAACACTCGCCCCCATTACAAAAAAGGCAATCAGTTTTCGACAATGGCTTGTTCACCTGGATCAATGGTAACGTTTTTGTCTCATCTATTAATTATTTTATAACAAACTGTTCTTAAGGCGGATGTTACGCTAGGCAATTATTTGTGCAACTTGTCTCGCAACGTAAGAGTTTGTCCAGTTCCTTCTATAGTTTCTCTTGGATGTGACCCGTTTTTTCAGAGTACTAAGAAATAGCAATTATAAGAATTACAAAGTATCCAAAGATGAAATCAGCAATTTTTATGCATTTTATATTAGGAGTTTATCTTTTCTTTGCGGATTTTAATGGCTGGGAACTTTAATTTCATGGTTGTTTGCTGGGAATGGGGAACAAATACAAGCTTGCCAGAAAATGGAAAAGATGAAAAATGTAATATTTTGTCTTAATTCATGGAAGTTGCTGGTTGGGTGCTCTTTATTTTCCATGCGGCCACAGCCTAACGATGCAAGGAAATTTGAAAAAAATGCCCATTACATTTTTTTGAGATTTCAAACTTAAAAGTTTAATATTTATTGGAAAAATTATGTATCAAAAATCTGACCTTTCTGTAAATCGATATAAACCAGCATGCATGGATCCACCATTGATAAGTGTGACGATTATTACAAAAGGTGTTTGAAAACAAGCACACAGTCTATCAGAGGGTATCAGTTAAGATGTTCTTTTATTACTAACCCAACATTCTTCATATTACAGATGAAACAGAAAATCAGCCTACAACTTCAGATGTTCGTGAAGTTGAAAACGGCTCAGAAACGACTTTGATCTCCGTTAGCACCAACGCACAAGAAGATCAA
This sequence comes from Palythoa grandiflora, assembly GCA_026546935.2. Taxonomy (NCBI): domain Eukaryota; kingdom Metazoa; phylum Cnidaria; class Anthozoa; order Zoantharia; family Sphenopidae; genus Palythoa; species Palythoa grandiflora. Next base: position 8,301 of record JAOCPT020410949.1, on the reverse strand, counting down.
ACGGATTTTACGGCTGATTCACCACAAAGAAACGAAAGTGTAGCCTCAAGCAGCTCAAGTATATCGCTTCACACTCCTGAGTACGAGGCTAGCTGGTTTACATTCCCTGAATATAACAACTTACGGGAAGATCAAAGGGATTTTCCTACGGGTTCTCCACAGAGAAACGATAGTTCCGCATCAAGTATATCTCTTCAATCTCCTGAGTACGAAGCCAGTTGGATTACAAACAGCTCATTGGTAACACTAAACTCAGGGAATGAACAGATGTCATTAAAATCGTCATCACCATAATCACTGTCATCACTTTCATATCATAACACCTTCACCACCACCACCACCACCACCACCACCACCACCATCATCATCATCATCATCATCATCATCATCATCATCATCATTATTATCATTATCATCATCATCATTTTCTTCTTCCTCATTGTTATTGTCATCACTTTCATTGTCATCATCATTACCACCACCATCACCATCACCATCACCGTCAACGTCACCATCACCATTACCATCATCATCAGCATCAGCAGCAGCAGGAGCAGCAGCAACAGCAGCAACAACATCAACATCATCAACATTATCATCTTCATCTTCATTATCTTCATCATCGACATCACTTCTATTATTATCATTATCGTTATCAATATAATCATCTTCATAATAATGACTTTATATATATTCTATATGTAACATTATGTAATGCAACGGTATTCATCAAATAGTTAGTGTGACACAAAGTGTAGACTCCACGAATCACCTGACTTTAATTTTTAAATTGATGACTTTGTTATGCTTAGCTATCGATGCCTTAAAATGTCAGAAAGCCTTCTTCAAGCACGGATAGAATGGCGTTAAACATTGCGCATCATTGTGCACACTTATAATCAGATGGACATCCTTAAAGCTTTCCCTTTCTATATTTATTCGATCTAAAGTTTCCCCTTTTATTGTTATTGTTATTATTCATTGTTATTATACAAAAAAGATGTAAGATAACACTAGGACAAGTTGGATATTTATTTGCAGCAGATATCGTGACTATTATAAGTAGTTCTATTCAATCAGTGCCAGAGTATTTATACTTTAATTTCTTCTCTGGCAGTGAAGAGCACTAGTTCTACTATTCAAAATATTTGCAAATAAATATACCAAACTTGTCCCAGTGTTAGCTTTGCATCTTATTTGGTGTATCTACACTTCGAGTGACATCTGGCGCGTGATGTACTGCGTAAAAAATTTGCACACAAGTATCTCTATTATACGGTACATCAGTCTTTCATTTATTAGTTTTGTATTTCAACAATGTAACTCATAGATCTACATAGATCCTGCGATCACGGCATTTCATGCACGGTCTTTGGTAAACAGATTCTTTATGTAAACATTGGATTTTAGTTTTTGTGCTGTGTGGTATCCTGCATACAAACGGAATTAATTGTCATTGTTGTTAGTTATAATCATACTTTATGATTCATTGTCATTACTATCATTATTGGTGAAAACTAACCATAACCAGCCTGAGAATTGTACCTAATTTAAGTACTTTTCACAATGTTTGATTGGTCGTTGATAGGACTATTTTTGACAATTAAATTTTCTTTTTTAAAACTGATCACAATCATTTTTTACCTAATGCTATCAAGTTTCAACACACACAGTTACAGTTTTTGTATGTAAAACCATTTGTCAGTTGTAACTTTACCTGTCTCAGTTCGCTGTTGTTACATATATTCAAAGTTTAGAAAAACACTAGAGGCTGATCAGAACAGAGGTTTTTTGCACACAATACTTTTTACGCATTCGTAAGGATTTATTTGCTCATTCTTACATATTATTACTCGATGTATAAATAAAAATTATGGCTAAGACATTTAGCAAGTTCAAATGTTTTGTGTTTTTCTAATAAAGACTAACAAAATGTTGTTTATAGTATGAAGAGTTGTCCGGTAATATTCACTTTTTTCTATTTTATTCTTATTTTTTGCCTTTCCCATTCTTATTCCCATTCTATTCCTATGCTTATTCAATTTTTTCTTTCTAGTTAATTTCTGTTCCCACTTGTCTTTTTATTTTATTTTTCTCCGATTCTCGTTTTCTCCTGTGGATTTTTTTATTCCTTTTCTTTATCATCTCTTGTTCTTGAAATTGCATGAAATGCTTGAATGATACATTCTCCGGAGAATAGAAATACATTCTGGGTTATTCCAGAATATCCATGGCTATCAACGGGTCAATATGATGTTATTTCCTTTTCCAGAATAATTGCCTGCGATAAAAAAAGTAACAAGGCAGTTATTTTTCTTGTAAGAACCTGAAAAAGAATTGTGAAACACGCCGTTGCTATCATTATAAAATTTTTTAAACCTGAGCTTTTTCAAGAAAGCGGCCGTGTGGTTGGCGCAGTGGTACAAGTTTGGCTTTTAAGCCAGTCCCCTCCCACCAAAGAGAACTTTCTCGTAGGCTGCTTTCCAGCCACAAGGTCCTGGGTTCAAACTCTGGATCTGCTGAGTGTTAAACATTTATGTGACCTTCTTTTCGCCAAAGTTGACTCAACTTTCCATCCTCCCGAGGTCGGTAAAGTGAGTACCAGCTTCTGCTGGGGGCTAACCTGCGATGGATCAGTGTTCCGTCCAGGGGGAGTCAATGATTCTCGTCCGCTTAACAATACAGAAACCGATGATAAGCATTTGCTTCAATGGATCACTAAAGCACGTAACAGGATCTTGATAGCTAACTTAACACTCTTAAGCGAACCCTTGCTTTGGTCGAAACAGATGGCAATATCCTTTCACATGGCACACATAAACCTGCCTAGATCTCTTCTTGTAGCTCACGTTCTTTAGCCTTGGTACTGGCCGCCAAATATTATTACTCGGTTAAAATAAACGTGCCTTTTATTAAAAGTATTTAGATAATTCCCAGAAATAAACAAAGAAACTACTTGTGCCTCAGTCGAAGGGATTTCTTCAGCACCTGAATCCACCATCTTGAAAAGTAGACTCATACGATATGTTACCCATGGGTAAACCCACTGAATTACTATTGGCATTAATTAGGTCCAAAAGGCGGGCATCAAAACAGTTTCACTTCAATTTCAAAAGAAAAACTAGTCTGTTAGAATCAAAAAATCTCTAAGATATTTCCAAATATTATAAGAAAACAAATACTTTTCTGGATAAAATTATTAAGGCTAAAAAATTTTGATATAAAAGTTGCATAAAAACCAAACGTTTTCGACTTACAAAGTGATCATTAGGGTTCTGTTTGCCGCGTAAAATTCAAAATTTTTATACTCTTAAGTTATGCCCATTGGGAACAGGAAAATTGGATGGGCTTGAAGCTTTTTGTTTAGAGATGGATTCTTTGCTGCTATCGTTAACGCTTCCATGATCTTTCTTTTCCCCCATTGTCGTGCAGGTGTTATTACACGCCACGTGAAAGAATGAGTTGGGAATTGATTTAGGTGTCTTGCAGGTTCGGACAATTTCGCTTTGTTTTGATGTCAGTCATTGATTCGAACGCTAAGATTTCACAAAGAGCTTTGAGCGCATCCAATTTTTCTGTTCCCAATGGGAATAACTTGAGTATAAAAAAAATTGAATTTTACGCGGCAAACAGAACCCTGATGATGACTTTTTAAGTCGAAAACGTTTGGTTTTTGTACAACTTTTATATAAAAAATTTTTAGCCTTAATAATTTTATCCACTTTTAGCGAACATATGTCAAATATAAATACTTTTCTAAATGACAAGAAATTTTCGAAATATCACAAAACTTTCAAAATATCTGAAAAAAATCGTGATATTTGTGTTCAAGCCTACTAATCTAGCCTAATTGTGCAATAAATAAATAATACTAAAATGTTAAGAGCTGGATATAATTTTTCGTATTGGGCTCGTTCGTGATATGATACGAAAACTAGTGAATAAAAACGATATCAAGTTGTCAACATCTAATAATCTCTATTTGTGTGTCATAAATTCGCACTTGGCCTCGACGTAAAGGTTTTGCAATGGGGCAGTCTTAGGAAAAGGCCAATTATATGAAGTGCGCATGGAAATGAAATGCGCGCGCACGTAGAGTGGCAACTAGTGATGCGACAGTTGTCGGGATGACGTCATTACAAATAAATTTCTCTGAATAAAAGAGTTCAGTATATAAACCGGTGACAGTTCAAAATGTTTTCGCTGCTCAAGTGTTTTTGTCCGGTTATCGAGGATGTAGAGCAAGAACCTTACGAGCGAAGAATGCTGCAGCTCTATGAGATCAGAGATTTTGTTGAAGAAGGAAGGTTACGAGAAGCAGCGATGATTGTGCAAGATGTAAGTAGCTTGATCAGACTGATATTGTTATAGACAGAAATAATACCAGATTCCTTTTTGTATAGAGAATGCAAAAAATTCAGTACTTTTTGTACCCCTTAGAGCCTCCACGGACAGTTGTCGAGTCGCAAAATTTCTGTTATCGATAACAAAAGCATTTTGGAAGGAAAACATTAAACGATTCATTGCATGTAAAGGTTCATTGTAAAGGAAAAATGGTTTGTTGCCGTTAAGTAATTTTTTTGCTGATTATTGTCGATGACCCTGTCCATCTGATTACATCGGCTGTTTTAGTTGTCAATTACTTTTAGTAAATGATTATAAGTATTAGTTGTGGTTTCGCTGTCACTGACAACCAATCATTGTCGCTAATCATTCAGTTGATCGGGTTTGACGGAAAACAAAAACACCAAAAAATTGTCGTTACAAATGACGTCGGCCAAATCAGCCCTTTCCACCTTCTTTGTATCGTCTTTCTCTGTCTGTACTTTTACCACAATCGTCTGTGCTTGAACTTGAAATTCGCAGTCTTAAGTTCGTTTTTCACTATCTTGCACTGATGACCAAAAGGATTTACGGGAGTTCAAGAAGGCGTTACCATCTAAAGGCCGTTGGTATTGTCAAAACGTGGAATACCTCTCAAACGGAAAATATGGTGCTCCTATATAGCTACTTGTTTGTTTTCTTTCAAATGAATATTAATTTCTTGCTCCCTCGGTTTCAATCACGGGATTTGACGACTAAAAAGGAATTGACACACTCACAGTTGTGCAAAGTAACAAACAAACACGTGCTAGCTGCGTCTACTATTTTTTTTTTATCATAATTTTTATTATTTTCATCATATTGTTGTTGTTATTATTATCGTTACCATTATGGTTATTATAAGTGTTTTTCCGTGTAAGCAGCTGCTGGAAGGATTTATGTGCAGCACAGTAAAAACCTCTGTAACTAAAAACCTGAAAATTAAGAAATTTGTTTATTGGGAGTATAAAATTTTGGAGTTTACACCTATTTAGCCTAAAAATTGAAAACAGGTTCTTATTTTCCAAAATCATCTTAGTATATTACAGCTGCAGTGCAACAATCCTATTTGAAGAAAAACTGACAGATTCTCATTACTGTAAAAGCTAAAGCTAAATCCTTTTACAAACCTAAGTGACCCATTGGAACCGGTGCTTATCTCCGGTTTCTGTAGTGTTAAGCGAATGAGAGTCATTGAATCCCCCTGGACGGGACACTAATCCATCGCAGGTTTGCTTCCAGCAGAAGTTGGTACTCATTTTACCGACCTCGGGAGGACGGGTAGCTGAGTCAACTTAGTTAGCGGAAAAGAAGGTCACACAAATATTCAACACTCGGCTGAACCGGGATTTGAACCCGGGACCTTGTGGTCAGAGGGCAGAGATCTATCTTACCACTGCATCAAGGAGTCAGGTTGGCGTAGCGGTCATCACTCGCGCCTCTCACCTCTATGACCCGGGTTCGACTCCCGGTCTCCGCACGTGAGCTGAAATTTGTCGATCTCTCGACTCCGAGTGTTTTTCTCTGGGTACTCCGGTTTTCCTCCCCCAGCAAAAATCGACTCCCAGTTATTCCATCTTCATGGCTGTGGTGCTATGCTCCGAGGTCGTACATGGGCCGTAAAGCGGCTGCAATTGTGTATGTGTCTGTAACCCTTGTATGTGTGTGATGATTGCGCCTTTAAAATGCTTGCGGTCCGACTTCGTTGAGCTGCTTCCTCCTAATTCAGCCCCTGGCTGCAAGGAGGGCGATTAGCAAAGCCGATTATTATTATCAACCTCGCCGCCGTCATTACTGTAAAAATGAGGTTTTTTTTAAATAAAAAAGAGTGCAAGGCGTTATGTAAATTTACAGCAATATGAAGATTAACATACTAATACAGTCTGAACAATATAACACTGTAAAAAGTGTTCTCTTAAATTTAGTGCTTGACCATTGCTATGGATAAGGGATGTTGTATACTTACTTTTACCATCTTGTTTTTCAGCTAATTTTTATTTGCTTTTCGCCAGAATTAAGAACCTATTTTAAGAAACTAAGCAGCCTAAAATTGTGTTAACTACCATCTATATAAGAACCTGTTTAGGATACTTCCCAAAAGTGTAGGTTCTTAGTTGCGGGTTTTTACTGTGCTGCTGTTTATTCAGCTGTAAAAATCGGTGTGAAAGGAGCTTTTCTAACAAAAATCTCTTCGACGTTTCTAGCTCAAATACGATTTTGAAGTAAACAAGGAAACGAAATGTTTGGTCAACGTTGACCTTGTGGCAAAACTGGAAGCAGAGGAAGTGTTGGTCGACCCTGATACTCACGATTATATGTGGGGGTATGTGGGTCATTTTGTCGTGTTAACTGGTTTCTAAGTTTACAATAACTTGTATGTGCACAAGGCATGCTGGGAGATTAAACATGGTGGCTTAGTAAGAGCACAAGTTCTTGCTTAGTGCTTCATATATTGTTACATACAATTATATAGTAGTAAAGTCAAAGGTACAATTTACGTATCGTCGTGTAATGAGTATGTTAATCAATAATCCCAACTCCTTTAGGCTTATTATTTTGGAGAGTGCGTGCAGAATGTATGATGGGAAATGCAATCACTTACTTTCAGTTTATCATTTGTCCCATTTAGTCACTTGGTTTGAACAGTCACTCACTTTCAGTTTGTCATTTGTCCCATTTAGTCACTTAGTTTGAACAGTCACTCACTTTCAGTTTGTCATTTGTCCCATTTAGTCACTTGGTTTGAACAGTCATTCACTTTCAGTTTGTCATTTGTCCCATTTAGTCACTTGGTTTGAACAGTCACTCACTTTCAGTTTGTCATTTGTCCCATTTAGTCACTTGGTTTTAACAGTCACTCACTTTCAGTTTGTCATTTGTCCCATTTAGCCACTTGGTTTGAACAATCACTCACTATCAGTTTGTCATTTGTCCCATTTAGTCACTTGGTTTGAACAGTCACTCACTTTCAGTTTGTCCTCTTACAGTTTTGTGTTTTATCGAAAAAGTCCAGTCTTATGTTACTGTTTCAAGACTGAATTTCTGGCTATTAAGACAAAGGGAAATAACTAGAGAAAACAACACACACACAGCCGGATTTCAACATGGCAGTTAAAACCCTGCCCGCAACGTACGTGCATATTGTAACAACTATCACCAAGACACGGGGAGAAATTACTTTTCACTTTAAAGTTCGGTTGTTCAAAATCTCTCACTGGTCATAACTGAGTAATATGACACATCGAGCTTTAGTTTGGGACTTAATAGGAATTGTTTAAACACTAAATCACTTTCAGAATCTTCACAGAGTTCAGTAATTCTTCTTTCTCAGTAGAAGATGTATATTACAATATACATGAATAATAGCTTTAGATATTAAGTTTTAAATGCAGCTAAATTCTGAACCACTGTTAATCCCAAAGTTTTGCATTGGTGTTAAAATATTATTATTTTGTATTGTATTTTGTATATTGTGTATCGAAATCAAAAGATTCATAGAAGTAAGCAATACATTTTTCGAAGGAGAAAACTTGGTATATTAAATTTTTTTTATTAAAACATTAATTAGTAAAAACAAAAACGGACAGGGAAGAGAAACATTTTTTTTACTTGGCCTTAAAGTTTTTGTCACCTTTGTCAGTTTTATCACTTTTCCGCAATTCTTTGTCTTAATCTGAGCAATGAAGACACTATCCGAATAAGAACTTGGCAGGTCAACGGCAATGGCATGCAGAAAGGTGCTAATTGCGATATTGTTAAACCGTTAATCTCATTCGCTAAACTTTGAAAGTCGACAATATCTTCATAAGTAAGCTAATTTCTTTCTTTCCTGTTCATTCATTCATTCCCTTCTAGTTGAAATATTGTTGTTTTTAAATTTAAGAAAAATTCCATGTGGGGAACATCGAAAATCAAACGGTTTTCTTGGCTTTTGTTTTC